>PVHY01003900.1:31970-101060 GCA_004024945.1 Uropsilus gracilis
GAAGAAGAAGAAGAAGAATAAGAAGAAGAAGAAGAAGAAAAAGAAGAAGAAGAAGAAGAAGAAGAAGAAGAAGAAGAAGAAGAAGAAGAAGAAGAAGAAGAAGAAGAAGAAGAAGAAGAAGAAGAAGAAGAAGAAGAAGAAGAAGAAGAAGAAGAAGAAGAAGAAGAAGAAGAAGAAGAAGAAGAAGAAGAAGAAGAAGAAGGAAATGTTCTAGCCGGGCATGGTGGTGTGCACCTGTAATCCCAGCTATCTGGGAGGCTGAGGCTGGGGATCACTTGAGTCTGTGGGTTTGAGACAACCCTGGGTAACACAGCGAGACCTAATCTCTTTTAAAAAATTGAAAAAAATAATGTTCTCCTGCAGTATTATGTAAGATGAGGGGGGTCAGTTGTTTGAAACTTAATCCTGTATTTACCAAGAGAAGGAAACAATGATATTTGGTGACTTTCTAGATTTTAAATGGAATGAGGATCATATTTTTTAATTAGTTCAGCGCATTTTCATCTTTCACCTGCTTAGGCAACCCACCTAAATTTAGAGACTTGAAAGAGCAGCCTATGGGTCGTGAATTTTAGTCAGGCATAGCTGGAGGATTCCTCTGCCTTATATGGCTTAGGCTGGGGGCAGTTGGTGAAATTCAGCTGGCAGCCAGGCTTCCTGAAGGATCGTGACAATTTCACTCATGTGCTCATTTCTCGGTGGGGACAGCTGGAGGGCTAGACTCCACTTCAGCCTTCTCATTGCCATGCAATCTCCATGTAATCTCAGGTAATTGGGTTTTTTACATGGATTTTTTTCAAGAGCAAGAGTCCTAAGAGATAGAGATGTCTGCTAGTCACCTAAGACTGAGCCAGAAAGGGGCCAGTGCTTCTTCCATTCTATTCTATCGGTCAGACAATCACCAGTTTACACAGGTTGAAAGATTCATAAAGCCAGCATTTGATGACAAGAGTGTGCCAAAACCAAAACAAAATAACAAAAACCCCTGTGACCATTTCTTATCTATCACACTCACTTATCAAGGCCTGTATCTGAAAGATTCAGCTCAGCTGGTTTCTTCTATAGCAGGGATTGGCAAGCTATAGTGCACAGACCAAATTCAACCTACCTCCTATTTTTGCAAAGCTTCATTGAAACATAGTCACACATACTCATTTCTGTACCCTATATGGCTGCTTTAACTCCACAAGCAGAGCTGAGGACTTGTGACAGAGACCATATGGCCCATCAAGTCTGAAATATTTACTATCTGGCCCTTAATGGAAAGTGTGCCAACTCCTCTTCCACAGCATAAAGAGAACTCAGGTTATAGTATTGAGAGCAGTTCTGGTTGATTGTGAGGCCAGGGGGAGGATTTCAGATATGGGAAAGTATGAATGAATTGTGCAGAGAGTCTAGTGAAAAGAATCCAGTAAATCCAAAGTTGTCACGAGTGCTATGTTCTCTGGATACCCAGAGGAGGGTGGTAGGGCTTGATGCCTCCAGAAGCTTAGGTCCCAGGACTGACAACACAGCAGGAGAAGATATTACAGAGTTGCTACTGTGGTCACCATTCAGATGAGTGCACAGCTCCTTGCAAACAGGACCTTAGAGATGGTGATGTCCTGGGAAGCAGGACCAGGAAAAAAATCTGGAACCAGCATTTATAACATCAGGAAAAGCATCTGGAACCAGACACAGCCTGTGGACATCAGTCTAGAGTTTGTATCAGGGATCTCACTTGTAGCAAAAAGATAGTTTGTAGCACCCCAAAAAGACACAGCCCCCTGGATCATGCAAATTGCACATCTCTCCACCACACCTCTCTTCCCAAGAGAGCTAGGAGAAAGACATAGTTGAGTTATCTAAGAGAATAGAAATTACTTAAGCCGGACAGTATTGCTGCCCTCTGTGGCAAGTTCAGACTTTATATTTAAACCTCCCACTTCCCTCCCCCCAAAAATTCAATTAAGTAGGACTAATATATATATGTATATATGTGTATATATATATATTGCATACCTAAGTATGGAGTGTAAGATTACAATAAGATTCTACAGATTCTACAAATTTCTTAGTCTTTTAAGCGCAATCTATACTGCCAAAGTTTTACTATAGTTGCCAAGTCTTACCACCAAATTTCTAATAGGACTGAAACAAACTCCTTCTTGAGAGATGGAGAACATTCCTGTGGTAGGTTATACAGTGATATTTATGAGCAATTTGGCCTAATTCCACTGTAGTATGGATTGATAATGACCTTGGGCAATGCAGTGCAACACAGTGTTAAGAAAATAAAAGTGGAATTAATTTAAATGACTCCCCAGCAAAGTTTTTGTCTTGGCTCCAACAACACTACTACTTTGTTACAGGTGTTAAAGATACGCGGCTGCTTTTCTTAGTTGTTAATGAACAAATCAATGGCTGCTGGAAAACACAGGTGGAGAAGTAACTTTTAGCTTGTGAGTTCAAGTACAGAGTTTAACTCCTGTCAATTTTTTTCCAGCTGGGTCTCTGGCCAGGCACAATTAGCTCTTATTGCCAGAAGGCCTAGGGAAGGGAGAGACTAGCTCCAAGATTAAGGGCAACCTTTCTCTTGGGAGCCCTGCTGGGTTCTGAGTACCAATAAGGCCATCCAGAAAATCTGTGTGTTTAGTAGACAAAGTGTCTACCCTAAGCTGAATTTTAAGTTGGGTTATCTATTACTGTGTTAACAAGTCACCCCAAGCTAAATGATTTAAATAGCATCAATTTATTATGTCGCACAATACTATGCTTGGCTGAACAGGCACCTGTAATGCCTGTTCCCTAACTTGAGTTCTTTCCACTTCACTCAGCAGTCTTGAGAATGCTCCATTCCCCAGGTGTGGAACACATGAGACATCCCTGCATAAATCTAAGGTTGAAGATATTTCTTTAACTTTCTGCCCTAGGAAAACAAACCAGTAAGGGAGAGAGACAGAGAAGCGACAGACATACACACATAGAAGGGGAGAGAAAGAGAGAGAGAGAGAGAGAGAGAGAGAGAAAACCACAGAACATAAGGTTGAAGAAAAGAAGTGGCTCCTAGAAATGGGAGTTTAAAGCCAGAAGGAATAGAAGCAGAAGAAGGAAGATATCTAGAAGCAGTGTGGGTAGATGCTGGGAGGAGGGGGTGACCAGAAGGGATGTGGATAGAAAGGATCTTGGTCTGCTGTGCTAGCTTCTCCTCTCCATTGTCTTGCAATATTTAGGATCTTTCAAATATGGTAACTGGAATCCAAATGGGAGCATTCCAAGTGCAAACATCCCAAGAAGGAGGAAATACAAGCCTTAGATCTCTGGAGGCCTGGACTTGGAAGCCTCAGATTTTCATGTCACATTTTAATGCTTAAAGCAGTCAGAGAGCCCACCCAAGATTCAAGGGAAAGGAAATTAATTTTGACATGTCATGGTTTTACATGGAGGAGAGAAATTTAGAGGCTGTTTTTGTTAAGGGTTCTCCAGAGAAAAAGACCCTGAAGAAGACACATAACAATAGATAGACAGATTCATATATCCATATATCTACCTATATATCTATTTTTATGTATCTAAAGACAGAGAGATAGAGAAATATACAGAGATTTTTCCTAAGGATGTCACTCATATGATCGTGGAAATCCACAATCTGCTGGGTAGGCTGACAGGATGGAGACCCTTGGAAAAGGTGCAGTATGATCTGAAGGCGATGCGCTGGTAGAATTTCTCATTCTTTGAGGGAAGTCAGGTTCTTCATATTAAGGTCTTCTGCTCTAGTGAGGTTCATTGACATTAGAGAGGGTATTCTGCTTTACTCAGTCTATTAGTTAAAAATGAATCTTATCCAAAACTTCCTCCAAAATACCACCTATAACAATGTTTTGACTAAATATGTGAAAACCATAGTCTAACCAAGCTGACAAATAAAATTAACCACCACAGGGGCCAACCTTAGAGCCTAGCTACTACAGCAGGCCAAGAACCTTTCTATCCAAAACCCTCCTGGTTACCCCCTCCTCCCAGCATCTACCCACACTGCTTCTAGTTATCTTCCTTCTTCTGCTTCTATTCCTTCTGGCTTCAGACTCCCACTTCTAGGAACCAAAAAGCATGCTTCAGCCTTGTGCTCTGTAGCCCATTCTCTCTCTGTCTTTCCCCCCCACCCCCCCTTCTCTCTCCCCTACTGGTTTGTTTTCCAAGGGCAGAAAGTCAATAAAATATCTTCAACCTCAGCTTTACAGGGCTGTCTCATATGTTCCACATCTGGAAATGGAGCATTCTAAAGACTGCTGAGTGAAGTGAAAAGAATGTCAAGTGAGGGAATAGGCATTGCAGGTGACTGGGATCCCTCCTTTGTAGATGTATAACTACTATCTGTGTTCATCTGTGAGGGTGGGTGGAAAATATATCACAAAACTTGCATTGCATACCATTGACCCAGTGCCTAGTTGTATAATGAACATAAACAGTATCCACTTTTGGAATGGCTAGAAGGTCTTCCAATATTTATATTTTGCTGGAGGGAAGGGATATTAGACAGACAATTTGGGTTTTAAGATTTTGATTCAATACACAGAATTACCCTTCTCATCTGAATAGCTCTTCATTTTCTGAACTTCAAAATATGATACAAAAGATGCCCAAAAGTCAAAGGGAAATGGACCTGTGATTCTGGCTTAGAACAACCTTACCTGTATCACAAATTCTTTGTAGAATCTGATTTAAATAAGTCAAAAAAGCATGAATGCTTACCTGAGATAAAAATCACTGAGATAATTTTACCTATTCAGTTTCAGGGTCTATGATTTAAATGATTCAAATCATTTAAATAAAGTGTTCTTTAGAAGATACTGGAGAAAATGCAAAGATTTAAGAAAGGGAATACTTTGATATTTTTGTGTGTATATATATATATATATATATATATATATATATATATATTTATTTATTTATTTATTTATTTGAGACTAGGTCTCGCTATTTTTGCCCATGAAACCTCAGGCTCATGTTGCCCGGGGTACCACGAACTCAAGCAACCCCCAGCCCCAGCTTCCCAGGTAGCTGGGATTACAGGCATGCGCCACCATGCCCAGCTATTTTTTTGGGACTAGGGGACTCACTACGGGCCCCTGGAGGGACTCAAACCATGATCCCTGACCCTGGCCGTGGCTTCCAAGGCTGCCACCTACAGGCATGCATCACATCACCATGCTCGGCCAAAAGGGAATACTTTGGAAGAAGTTGTAATTTATGGTCCAATTGAAACAAAAATTCTTCCTCATTTTCAGAAAAGGAGGCTGACTTGTAAAGGCTTTCTAGGCATCCCATCAATGGCCCACTGAGTCTTGGGTGTACTGCCTTCTGTGATTTAGACTGAGGTGTTCTGAGAGGCAACCTATCAGACAACTATGACAAAAACTGACAAATACTCTCAGGAGAGAGGTACCAACAGTGCAAAAACAGCCTTTTAGCTTGAGAAATTTAGGCTCCCCCAGAACTCAGAGAATATTTGATAAGGTGAGAATATGATTTTCTTTAAAGGAACATAGAAAGCACATGGTGAGCAGAGTTGCACCACTGGGAGGAAAAGTGAGAGGTGCTTAGAATGTGGGGGTTTCTCTGAGATAGTGAACCTGGGCCTTGCTTCTCCTTTTACAGGAATAGGGAAATAAAACCCAGAAAGCTTTGAGTGAGCTAATGATGAGAGCTGACCACACCACAGTGGTATCTTCCCAGAATTGCCTGCTCTAAGAAACAGACGGCATCTGATTACCCTATGCCTCAGTGGGGTGCAGGAGTAGTGGGATGTTTTTCATGTGCCCAAGAGTGGCCCAGAACAAATGAAGGCTCTTTGGCTGATCCACAGGGTCTCTGGCCCCCTTTGTGTGGCCCCAGTGCAGCAAGTAATTGCTAACAGCCTATAAGAATGTAAGAGGGGCTTAGAGTAACTGCACTTGGAAGAGCCTTGTGGCAGGAATATATGACAGTGACCAATAATAAATGACCAGCTGTTTTTCCTAAGGTAGAAGGAAGAGGGATCCCACTGCAACCTTGGCAGCATAAACACTTCACCCATCTCACTTTCTTTCTCCCAGCTGAGATGCATGAGATGCATGTCCACACACACTGGAGGACTAAGAGCTGGAGGATAAGAGCTCCAAACAAAACCAAAAATGAAGTGTGTGCATGTATATATGTAAATACACACATATGTTTCATTATATATGCTTATATATGTACACAGTTAAATCTCATTTCTTGCTTTTGATGGTACATACTACCCTCCCCTCATATTAAGTATCATAAACTTGCAAGATTTTTTTTTTAAATAACAGAAGCAGGAAGATCATTCTAACCTCATTTTTCTCCCTACTTCTTCCCTAAAACAGGTCATAAAATTCTGATGTGAGGGTTTCTTTCCCTGAATCAGGAAAAGGAAGATATTCTTATCCCTAGGAAATTTGAGGCCACAAAAATATGGACAAAGTTAAACTGAATATTATCTTCTTAGCTACTGCTTCATCTTTATCATTTTTAACCTAAATCTACTTGTTCTGCCAATTCTTCACAAATTTATTATTTCTTAATATAAAAGGTATAGAATCTTTCTACTCATTACTTCATGGGGTCTTCATTCTCTTGAGCAATTGCCCAAGTTCATGTAAATATTAATTAAAGGTATATGCTTTCCATCTATCAGTCTGTCTCTGTCAGTCCGGTTTTCAGACCCAACTGGGGACCATAAGAAGGTCAATTTCCAAAGAAAATGGCTCTATAAGCTTGCCACATTTTCTTGTAGGCCCACGCGAAGGACAATTCCTATTACTTTGAACCAAGGGCATCTCATTGTTCTTTTCTTAGAAAACCTATAGAAAAAAATCTCAATTATAATTATTACTAAGAAGCGAACAGTGTGAGTTTTCTCATTTTTCATTTTTCTAGAATTATGAGGTTACTCTGTGCTGTAAAATTGTACTAAAGTGACATGTGCCACCAGGCTATGGAAGAGAAATTCAGTGTCCCTTCAGATGTCTCTGGAAATCCTCAGAGGGCTTAGATATCTCCATTTGTCATGGCTCTGACCTGCTCCTTCCTCAGTGACAGATCTGAGAACTGCTGTTCATAGGGTACCTATTCCATACCCATCACCTCATATCAGAAACTCACCCAAGACTGTGCTTGTGGCAGGTTTTCCGAAAGGTTTTAGAAGGACAACAGAGGAGATATAGCACAGACAAATCATAATTGGATGGGAGGCATTCCTTGGCCATTCCTACTCCCAGGAACATTTTGCTGGCCTTTGCTCGTACCCCTCCCTCCGCCTCTGTAGAGCTATTCCTTGTATGACCTTTGCTTTGCTTCTTTTTCTCTTCTCTTTGTAGAGCAATGTAGTCCTTTCTTTGTTCTGTCTTCTTTTTTGGTATTTTTTCTAGGAACCTCATTTTTCATATTTAAGTGGCCAATCTACAACAACAAAAGGCTCTCCTTAAAGAGGGTTTTGAACAGTGGCATTTGGAATAACAGTTGCTTTTCCATGCTGTACACAGTACTTCAATTATTCTCCCATGAGAATAAATGAGCATAAAACTTACCCTGAATTGGGAGGCATATTCTTCACAGTTTACAGTCCTCAACCTATCCTGTCCCCACCATCATCTGCTCTGAATGGGGAGTGAGCAGAAATGTACAACCAGTTCATTCCTTTGGTCATCTTGCCCATGGATCCCGACGCTGCAAACTAGTCAGTTTAGCAGCCTTTGTGATCATTGTTGAGACAAGGGAAACAGATAGTGCTGGCAGAGCCTCCTCTTTCATGCATACAAACACAGTCCATATCCTTCTGCTGAAAGAATTACATACCTGAGCTCCTTAACTGTGGGAATGAAAAAAAAAAAGCATTCAAGAGGAGAAACCCAAGATAAAAGATGGCTGAAAATAGCAGGCACACAGAGCAGTGGAGCTGCCTGGAATACTAACAGTAAAAAACAAGTCAACAATAATTACCAACATAAAAATGTTAGCTTTCTTCTCCTCTCAGGTTTCATGTCTTATATGCTGCACACCAGCATTTGGCTAGAAGAAATTTACTTAGGGGAAATATTACTTTTCAAATCATCTGGTTTAATTTTAAGAATGATTTTTAGTTAAGGGAGAAAACAAGGTTGAGAGACTTTTGATATTGCTCTTATAGCCATGTGGAACAACGAGGGTAGAATAGATTAGAAAGCACCTACTCTCTTCTTTCACACCAGCAAGGGTGGCCCCAGAGGGCAGAGGAACTAACTGCTAAAAAGGGGGTTGGGTGTGGCAGTTGGGGCTCAACTAGACTTCTAAGCACAGAATCATTTCTCAGACTGTGAGATGAGCCCTCACTCTGCTCTAGGCTCTAGGCTGTTAGGTGTATGAGTGACAAGGAAACGCAGTTCCTGCTCCAAGATGCTTCACTGCTCACACTTCTTTTGGGAGTTGACTCCTCTGATAGGGAACATTTGCTCTAAAGATTGATTTGATAAAGTATATTTTTCAGTTTCCATCTTTTGAAGGCACTGATGTAATTATTCTATTAAATTAACTAGCCAAATTGGCTTATTAAATAAAAAGCATTTTGGAACCAAATTTTGATGCAGAGCTGGAAGGAGAGGAAAAGTCTATTTAAATTGAACTTTCAGAGAAAGTAACAGGACAGTCATGAGTCTCTTTAACAACAGGGATGTGTTCTGAGAAATGTGTCTTCAGATGATTTCATTGTTGTAACAATGTCACAGAACCTTACTATACAATTATTATACAACTAGAATATATATCTACTAGACACTTAACCTATTAGAACCTCATGTCTTAATCCACCACTGACCAAAATATAAAACACTGGTCTATATAAACTGGAGTACTTGGCAGCTATGAAAATAAATGGATTCATTCTCAATATGTTATATTATTAGTAGGGTAGGGAAAGATATATTCTTCAGTAGAATAAAAAGAAGTTTTTAATAGTATATACCACCATTTGTAGGAAAAGGGTGAAAATAAGAATCTATATATGTGTTTATATATGGCTTATATGACACTGGAATAACATATTCAAACACATAAATAATTTTGTGAAAGAAAAACATCAACTTTTGGGTACAAAGAAGGGGGCCTGAAGAGGTTTTTGAATTATCCAGAATGAATTCATGTAAAAAACTGGTTGTGAATACATTGTACATATATATGTATAGATATATGCATATATATATCTATACATATATATATATTTCTCCCCCCAACATATCCTTGCCACTTGCCACTGGAAGAAACCAGACACCACATCCACAAAAAGGGAGATATTCTTAAAATAACATTTTATCTCCAAGATCTTGTGATTTTCACACATAGATTGCATCCATACACAGAGATAATGATCCACTGAATGTAAACAATGCATTCCCTTCACACACAGATGTTAGGAAATTACCATATGCCTGCTTCTGGAATAAATGCTTTGTTACATTAAGGTGATTTTCTATTGTAATAGGCCTGCCTGTCTAAATGGTATATAAACTGGAGCTCTCTCTACATCAATCAGCACTCTCTCTACATCAATCTGTTTCTCTGGGTTAGCCCCTAACCCTTGACTCTGAAAATAAGTGTTTCTCCTTATAGTGATGATTAGTAATTTTCAGGCAACAATTTAAGTAAAGCAACATAATAAAAAAAAAAAAACCCACACATTTCTCTACCATCTACTGAACTCTTTTTTTGTCCTTTAAGGAGGTCCAAATTAAAAGTTACCATATTGATCAATTCATGAATAAATATGAAAGCCTACTGTGTGCTATAGGTGGTGGCTGAACTCTGGTGACTCCCTGGTGAGAAGGGCATACATTTCTCTACCTTGGGACATGGCAAATATCTGGGAGTCAGGTCAGCCAGATTGCGTTGGAGAGAGAAGATTGAGAGCTCCTTAGGTTGCTGCACCCTCAGCCTCCCAACCCTACAACACTGTCCCCTGGACTCCAAAACCCACAGCTCCCTAGTAACTAGGTTCACGCCATGTAACATGGGTCTGTCACTACTGACCTGTGAGTGTGTACAAGGTGGAGTCTACATAAACATCTCTGGTCCTCACAGTACAGGACTACACAGAGAGACCCAATGTCTCTCTTAGTGGACAGGGGTTGATAACATATTGCCCAGTGTGGACAGCCTAGGGGTAGAGGGTCTGGAAGAGGCCTGAAGATAAATTAAAACCCCAACTGAGATGAAATTTAGGGCAGGAGGAGGTTGGTTGCCGAGGAGGGGGGGAAGGTGGTACCCTAAGTCCTAAGGGCTCTGGGGGTATGGGAGGAAATGACAAAGTTAAAGACTGTGTCATCTTAAGATCTAAACAGGAGTAGGTCAGCCTAGTTAACCTCTGCCCAGGAACTGAGTGCCTCTCTGAAGCCCAAACAATCAGCCCAGAATTGATGACTTTGAACCTACTAACCTAGGTTAATTGAGACCAGGCAAAATCTCCTGAGTATCTACCAGTTTAGCCCATTTTCTTGGGTGACCAATGCTCACTGTCTTTTTTTTTTTTTAACTTTTTTAAAATTTCTATGTAAATTTCACATCTTTGCAATCCCCGGGATTTGCCCCCTCCTTCTCTTCCCTCCCCCCTTTCCCTTCTGTCCATTGTTGTATGCTTCGGTTTGGTGCTCAGCCTGTTTTGTCTTTTCCTCATGACTTTTATTTACTTTTTTTTTCTTCAATATGTCCCATATATTAGTGAGACCATTTGACTTCTGTCTTTCCCTTTTTGACTTGTTTCTGCTAGTATGATTCCTTCTAAGTACATCCATGTTGTCAAGAAGTCGTCTAATTTGTCATTCTTAATATTCCATTGTATATAAATACCACATTTTTTTCAACCAGTCATCTGTTTTGGGACACTTGGGTTGCTTCCATGTCCTTGCAATTATAAATAGTGCTGCAGTAAACATCCGGGCACAGGTGTCCCTTTGTACCCACATTGAGGTCTCTTTTGGGTGAATTCCCAAGAGAGCAATTGCTGAGTCAAATGGCAGATCCATTTTCATTAATTTGGGGGTCCTCCACACAGCTTTCCATAGAAGTTGGACAAGTTTACACTCCCACCAGCAGTGTAAGAGTGTTCCTTTCTCTCCACATCCTCGCCAGCACTTGTTGTTGCCTGTTCTTTGAATGTGGGCCATTCTTACTCACTGTCTTAAGATATTAGCATCATTAAGCATAGTAAATACAAATGAGGTCAAGCTAACATTGCACTGGTATGAAATACCAAGAAACAAAGATTTGGATCTAGAGTCAGAGTCATTATTTGTCTTAGCGATTTCTCCATTGCATTCCACCTAAATAGATTTGTAAACTTGATCAATTTCTCCCCCCTGTTTTTCAAATGTGGCAACTTAAATCATTTACTTAAAAGAAAAATATTTCTTGAAGCTTTGTGTCTTTCTTAGTTATGAATTCCCTTCTGGGACCAATTTTAAAAGCAATTTGTGATGATTTAGTCTCTAGACTCCTGTTCACAGCTCACGACAGGTGGATAATTCTACCAGCTTGGTCATCAAAGCAAACCCCATATTTACAAGATAATTCCTGTACTGTAAGCATTTATTTATGTGATTTTGCTTGTCATGCCGATTCATAGAGAAGCCTGTCAGTGAGGAAGGTCTCCCTCCTGCTTTTAATTACTGTAAGCCCAGAGATGAATGAAAGTCCTTGGTTAGTGGACACAAAGGGCCAGAGTCATAAAGGAAAGGTTCCTGAGCTGTCAGCTTCATCTTTGAACCTGATAAGCCATGGGTTAAGTTAAAAAGAAAGTCACCAAGCTTGGTCAGCAGCCTGGGGGCCGCCAGCATCAGCATTAAGCTAATGAGACAGAGACAAATTAAAACCCTTTTCAGGATCAACAGCTGTCCTTGGGCCTCTTTCTCATAACTATGTGTTCCAGGGCCTGCTGAAGGTGCAGCTTTGGGAGGAGAGCGAAAATGAGGTTTGACTGGACAGAGTCTGACAGGGTGGATCACTCCGAGGCTGCCTCTCTGTCCCCAGATTCTAGGTGAGAGCAGAGGGACCCATCATAGAGCAGAGACAAAAGGACAGAGAACTGGCCTCCAACAGGAAAGATATCAGTCAGGAAACTGAAAAACAAAGCCACACAATGGATGGTAAATTCAGACCAGAAAACAAATAAAAGTGATCTAATAAAAGGAAAATACATAAGGTGGGATAGGGGTGGAAAGACATGCTACAAGTGGGGTGGCATGAATGAGGGGATGTGGAATTGGACAAAGGAAGACAGAAAAGACATTACAGACAGAACACAAATATGGATATATATTTCTTTTTCATTGACATAAAAGGAACATGTATAATGTAGAACATTAAAATCCTCTATAATTTCCTCCCACATACCTTCTTTCAAAACAACTATTGTTAACAATTGGGTGAATATTCCTCAGCATTTCTTCTTTTTCCTTTCCTGCATGCATGTAAGCACAGGTATTAACTACATGCGGAGGACAGATTAAGGGAAATGAGAGCAGAGGCAGCAGTGCTTCTAATGAGCAGATGAGGCTGAGGCTGCAGGGCCAGGTCTAGTCCTCTGGAGGCTTCCCGCTGACCACTCTACAGGCCAACAGCCCTGGCTCCTGTGCCGAAGGAACCTCTCTTCCAGAGCCTGCAGGAGTGAAGTGCTAGAGAGCTGACATTTGTCAACACAGAATGGGCACTGGGGGATAACTATCTTGTTTCTTTTCCCCTCAGGAGATCATTCTGAGGTGTGTTCCACACAGTTACTCAAAAGGTTCCCAGTGGGGTTCAGTTCCAATTACCCCCACTGCCTAATAATGTACTCTTTATTATATTTCCTTTCTTTCCTGCCTTACTTCCCTACTTCTAAAATAGAATACAGTGAAGCAAAACAAAAATACATTATTTCTCCTGAAACTCTCAGGGTCTCAGACCTCAGGGCCTTCTTTGGAAAAAACCCAAGCTGAGATGAAACAAGACAATAGCATGGGTGTGAGAAAAGTGGACAGGAGGGTGATATATTTAGGAGGCACAGTGACCCCACACATCTGGCAAAGGGAAGGAGTGGGGATGAGGAAGGAGAGCATGCTATGGGTGATTGATAAATACAATTTAATCCAGTTTTTGAAAAAGAGAAACTTATGACAGTACATTGTAGCTATACTCCAGATGGAGTGAGTGAAATGCTAAGGGAATGAGCAATAGAATGACAAATGTTAATATAGAAAGAATTTAGTTTCAAGACTATGGGGTAAGAAAGTATAAAATGATGAAACACCAAGAAGCACATAGGAATTAATTGCAGGAATAAGAAAATGGGAGGCAAAGCACATAGGATGAATGACATAATAGGGTCAAATGATACAGGAACAGACAAGGAAAGAGAAAGTAAAGTAAATGAGATGAGATGAGGAATAATGTAGTAAATATGAGAAAAGATTATATAGTAAATTAGAGATGTTCTCTTTACAGGCAAGGACATGGGAAAGTATTATTAATGAAATTAATCATGTGAACCAAAGCTTTGGAAAAATGGATAATGAATGAACAAGAGATCAGAAAGAATGGGTCAAAGAAAAAACTCAAATAGTTGAGTGACTGAATTCATAAAAATGGCAGTAGAGAAAAAACAGGCAGTTCTAAATGCTGAAATAAAATTAAATGAAGGAATAAAGGAATATCGGATGATAAATTAGCAGAATGAAAAATAAAAGAGGCCCCTTGTGAAAAAGAAAAATAAAAAGGAGGAATGAATACTTTGCTCCAAACTTTAATCAAAACCTTTCATAAAACTCTGAAGTTTTCTCCTGGAGCTGCCTGCTGCTTCTCCCTCCAGCTGGACCCAGATGGCTGGAGAGCCCTGGGGGAGAGAAGAACCACAACTGCCGAGGCAGTGAAGACCAGCAGCCAGGAAGCACAAATACCACTGAATTGCAGAGATGCAGCCAAAAATAATCTCCACTTAAAGGTCTTCCAAATAAAGGTAAAAACCCTAAACATTATACTTGGCCACATCATTTTTCTTGTCTGAACTTTCAAGTCAACAGGCTTTCTTTCTCAATGTTAATTTGCCATAAAAGAAACTGAATAAAAAAGTGAGTCTTGATGTTATTATTAGAATATCAATAAATAAAATAATAACTGTACTGTGGCAAGTTCCTATCTCTTCAAAGCTTTTCAGTTTGACCTAAAGCCAGCCATCTAACTAAAGGCTACATTTTCCAGCTCTCCCTTACTACTAGGCATGGTCAAGTGACTATTTGAACAGAAAGTAGACTTGAACCACACTAATACTAGGTCTTGCCTGTAAAAGAACTAGCTATAGTTTCGACTTTCTTTATTCCTGCTGTTGAAAGATGGTAAAGTCACATCAATCTACCAGTGGAAACCACATGTTGAAAGAATGGCAGACAGAGTAGATCAGAGCCAAGTAGAACATTCCTACTTCATCTGTACTGAACATATCCCAGCTTTCTCTGAGAAGGAAATTCTCTCTTAAGGGACTATATTTTGAGCTTTCATTGTTCTGTCAGCTGAGGTAGTCAAGTTAACATATTAACTCATCTTAGAATTAAAAATACCATTGTCTATTTATTATCACAGCATCAGATTACTCACACACACGTACACACACACACACACACAAACACTCACACACACGACAAACAACACCGCTTGACCACATGCTATAATTGGAATTATAGTATGTAATAATTACCAGAGAATTACCTTATATTGTGAATGATTTTCAGGGCAGAAATTTAAAATTTAAGATCAGAGATTCTAGAATCGAATAGCAGCATTATCATCTCAATTCCACCACTTACTAACTTTTCAACCTAGATAAAGTTACTTTTCTGATGCTCAAGATTTCTCATTGCTAAAGGGGATGATAAGGGTTGTGGTGGGACTACCCTCAGGTAAAACATGTAAAGGACAGATGATGGAACAAAACATGCCTAAAAGAAATGTTTGCCATGGTTGCTTTTGTAGTAGTAGTGGTGGAGGCAGCAGCAGCAGCAATAGTAGCAGTAGTAGTTGTAGTAGTTTTGTATTAGGTTATCTCCAGAACAATCTAGAACAGTGTGGTTCTAGATTTTTATCTAGAATTGTTATCTGGTTATCTTTAGAACAGGGTGGACTGGTAATATCCCCGTATAACAGATGAAGAAATGTTATGTCAAAACCCATCCTGGCTCCTTAGAAGAGGATCCAGTCTTCTAATTCCAGAGATGAATAATCTCACTTATTAGAAACTGATTTTCCCCCAAGTTTTAGCTTTATTATTTGTTTGTTTGCTTGTTTTTATTAATTGAGACTAGGTTTTGCTATGTAGCCTGGGATAGTCCCGATCCTGTGGACTCAAGCAATCCCCAGCTTCAGCCTCCCAGGTAGCTGGGATTACAGGCTCTTGTTACCATGTCAGGATGCTTTTCTGAGATGAGGTCTTGCTTAGTTGCCCACTGTAGTCTTGAACCCACAAACTTAAGTGATCCCAGGCTTCTTGCCTCCCAGTGTTTGGACAACAGCAGTGTACCACCACGCCTAGCTCAAGTTTTAGCTTTAAAAGTACCTTTGAGCCTCATAGATGTCTACAAGTACACTGCACCCCCAAGGAAAAGAATACACCTTCTTTTCACATGGACATGGATCCTTCTCTAATTTGACCACATATTAGGACACAAGGCAAACTTGAATAAACACAGAAAAATTAAAACACACCAAGTTTTTTCTCAGATTATAAAGGCACAAAACTAGAAATTAACAAAGAAGAGAAGGTAAGAAGAGCATCCAATATATGGAGACTGAACAATATGCTACTAAATGAAGAATGGGTTATCAAAGAAATTAAAACCTACTTCGAAACAAATGACAAAGAAGAGACAACATTCCAAAATGTCTGGGACTCAGCAAAAGCATATCTAAGAGGAAGATTCATAGCAACACAGGTTCATATAAAAACCAAGAAACTATTCAAAGGAAAAAACCTCATCTCCCAACTTGAAAAATTAGAAAAAGAGCAATAGGAAAAGCCAAAATCCAGCAGAAGACAAGAAATAATAAAAATAAAAGAAGAAAATAAATAACCTAGAAACCACAAAGACTACCCAGAAGATCAACAAAACTAAGCTGGGTCTTTGAAAAAATAAATAAAATTGATAAACCCCTTGCAAAGCTCACAAAGAAAAGAAGAAAGAAAACTCAAATAAACAGAATCACAAATGAAAGAGGAGAAATTACAACAGACACAAAATAAATCCAAAGGATAATGAGAGACTACTATGAACGTCTATATAGACGTCTATATAGAAACAAATACAACAAACTGGATGAGATGAAACAGATTCTTGGAAAAATACAACTACCCAAAATTGAACAAAGAAGAAATAGAGAACCTAAATAATCTAATCATAAGCAGTGAAATTGAAGCAGTCATAAAAACTGTCCCTAAAAACAAGAGCCCAGGACTAGATGGCTTTACAAATGAATTCTACCAGACATTCAAAGAGGAAATAACATCTACACTACAAAACTATTCCAAAATATCAAGAAAGAAGGAAAGCTCCCAACCAAATTCAAGGACGCAAACATCACACTCATACCAAAACCAAATAAGGACAGCACCAAGGAAGAAAACAATAGACCAATTTCCCTAATGAACACAGTAGTAAAAATTTTAAACAAAATCCTAGCAAATCGAATCCAACAATGCATAAAAATCATTATTCACCATGACCAAGTGGGATTTATCCCAGGGACACAAGGATGGTTCAACATAGGGAAATCTGGAAATCAATTAACATAATACACCAATTAACATAATACACCATATCAACAAGAAGAAAAACAAAAACCACATGATCATATCAATAGGTACAGAGAAAGCATTTGACAAAGTCCAGCAGCCATTTATGATAAAGCCCTTGAAAAACTGGGGATCAAAGGGACACACCTCAACATAATAAAGGCCAGCTATGACAAACCTACAGCAAACATCATCTTAAATGGGGAAAAACTAAAATCATACAATTAAGATCTGGAAGCAGGCAAGGATGCCCACTCTCTCCAGTACTTTTTAACATTGTACTGGAAGCTCTAGCCAGGGCAATAAGACAAGAGAAAGCTTTAAAAGGGATACAAATAAGGCCGGGCATGGTGGCTCGTGCCTATAAACTTCAGCCTATGAAGTGGCCGGGGCTAGGGATCACGGTCCGAGTTCCACCTGGGGCCCGTAGCGAGACCTAGTTCCAAAAAAATATAGCTGGGCATGGTGGTGCGCACCTGTAATCTCAGCTATCTGGGAAGCTGAGGCTGGGGATTGCTTGAGTCCATGGTACCCCGGGCAACGTGAGCCTGCAGTTCCACAGGCAAAAATAGTGAAACCTAGTCTCAAAAAAATAAAAGGGATACAAAATGGAAAAGAGGACCTGAAGCTATCATTATACGCAGATGATATGATTCTTTATGTAGCAAACCCCCAAAAATCTACAGAAAAACTTCTTGAAACAATAAAACAGCTCAGTAAGGTATCAAGTTACAAAATCAACACACAGAAGTCAGTAGCCTTCCTATACACAAAAACTCAAGAAGAAGATATTTTTTAAAAATCCCATTTACCATTGCATTAAAAACAATTAAATACCCGGGAATAAACCTAACAAAACACATCAAAGAATTATACAAAGAAAACTTTAAAACACTGTAAAAAAGATAGAAGAAGGCATAAGGAAACTGAAAGACATTCCCTGCTCATGGACGGGAAGAATCAACATCATCAAAATGGCCATCCTTACAAAAGCAATCTACAGATTCAATGCAATTCCCATAAAAATTCCAATGACATTCTTTAAAGAGACAGAACAAAAAATTACAGAAATTCATATGGAATTACAAAAGACCTTGAATATCAAAAAGCCTCCTGGCCAAAAAAAGAGAGAATGGAGCCCTAACTATTTCAGACTTCAAGTTATACTACAAAGCCATAATAATTAAAACAGCATAATACTGGTGCAACAACAGACATTCAGACCAATGGAACAGAATTGAGTGCTCAGAAATAAAACCATGCATATATAGTCAACTAATCTTTGATAAAGGAGGGGAAAACTTACTTTGGCATAAAGATAGCCTCTTCAATAAATTCTACTGGGAAAATTGGACTAAGACCTGCAAAAAAATGAGCCAAGATACCACACCATGTACAAAAACCAACTCAAAATGGATAAAGACTTAGATGTCAGATCTGAAACCATAACATAAATAGAGGAAAAACTTGGGCAAAACCCTGCATGAATTCCAACTCAGAAATCCCTTTCTGGAAACATCTACAGATGGCAAAAAAATGAAGGAAAACAAACAGATGGGATCACATCAAAAAAAAAAAAAAGCTTCTGTACAGCAAAAGAGACAACAGAAAAAACTAAAAGAAGCCCAACCAAATGGGAAAAAAATTTTGCCCTCCACAAGAGTGATAAGGGTTTAATAACAAAGATCTACAAGAAACTTACACAGCTAAACTAAAACAAAACAAGAAGCCCAATCAAAAAATGGGGAGAAGAACTAAAAATATACTTCTCGAAAGAGGACATACAAATCACCATCAGGCACATGAAAAATTGCTCAACACCACTAGCAATCAGAGAAATGCAAATCAAAACCACTATGAGGTACCACCTTACACCAGTGAGAATGGCCCACATCAAAAAAATAGGCAACAATAAGTGCTGGCGTGGATGTGGAGAGAAAGGAACACTATTACACTGCTGGTGGGAATGTAAACTGGTCCAGCCACTTTGGAAAGCAGTGTGGAGGGCCCTCAAATTAATGAAAACGGAACTACCATATGACATTCATCTGGTAATCTACCCAAAGGATACCTTAGTGTGGGTACAAAAGGATACCTGTGCTCAGATGTTCATTGCAGCACTATTTATAATTGCAAGGACATGGAAACAACCCAAATGCCCCAAAAGATGTGGTATATATACACAATGGAATAGTATTCATCAATTAAAAATGACAAATTTGATGAATCTATGGTAACATGGATGTACCTAGAAGAAATCATATTAGCAGAAAGAAGTCACAAAGAAAAACACAGAAACCAAATGGTTTCACTGATAAATGGTCAACCAAATGAAAGTACACAATAGGAGGGGGGGGCAGCTGGAATGGTTAGGGAGGGGAGGTGGTGGGTGACCCTGAGGATTGAAATGATGTGAATATACATACATATATATATATAAATTATTAAAAAATAAAATAAAAGTACCTTTGAATAACCAAGGTAGAGAATGCATTGTAACCCTGACATGAAAAATTTTATTTATTTATTTTGAGACTGGGTCTTGCTATTTTTGCCCAAGAACCACAGGCTCACATTGCCCAGGGTACCACGGACTCAAGCAATCCCCAGTCTCAGCTTTCCAGGTAGCTGGGATTACAGGCGTGTGCCACCACGCCCAGCTATTTTTGGAGACTAGGTCTTGCTATGTTGCCCTGAGCAGGACTTGAACCATGATCCCTAGCCCCAGCCGCTTCATAGGCTGAAGCTTCAGGCACAAGCCACTGTGCCCAGCTTGACATGGAAAAATTTAAATGTAACCCCTAACATGCTAACTAAAATCATCATTATCAATTAGTCATTCATTATCAATGATCAATCATTACCAGTATGTGCTTGCTGAAAACCTAGAACAGAAATACAATTAAGTGAGCACGAATAAAGTGAAATGCAATGAATGTGACTTCCCCAAGTCATGCAGTGTGAAATGGTTGATGGTTTGTTTCTGCAACCCTTGCTCTTAACTCTTTTTTCAAAAATTAATTTATATAGATAGATTAGATCCCTGGGGGTCACCCACCGCCTCCCCTCCCTGATCACACCAGCTGGTCCCCTCTCACAGCTGTGTACTTTCGTTTGGTTGTCCATATATTAGTGAAACCATTTGGTGTCTTTTTTCCTTCTGACTTGTTTCTGCTAATATGATTTCTTCTAGGTACATCCATGTTACAAAAAAAATCATCAAATTTGTCGTTTTTAGTTGATGCGTAATATTCCATTGTGTATATATACCATATCTTTTTCATCCAGTCATCTGTTTTGGGGCATTTGGGTTGTTTCCATGTCCTTGAAATTAAAAATAGTGTTGCAATAAACATCCGAGCACAGGTGCCCCTTTGTACCCACATTGACCCCTCCTTTGGGTAGAGTCCCAGAAGAGCACTTGCTGGATCAAATGGTAGTTTCATTTTTATTAGTTTGAGGGTCTTCCACACTGCTTTCCATAGTGGCTGAACCAGTTTACATTCCCACCAGCAGTGTAATAATATTCCTTTCTCTCCACATCCACGCTGGCACTTGTCTATTTTTTGGATGTGGGCCATTCTTATTGGTGTAAGGTTGTGGTTTTGATTTGCATTTCCCTTACTGCTAACGACGTTGAACAGTTTTTCATGTACCTGATAGTCATTTGGACTCCCTCTGTGGAGAAGTATCTTTTTAGATCTTCTCCCATTTTTTAACTGTTTTTTTTTGCTTTGTTTTTGTTAAGTTGTGTGAGTTCTTTGTGTATCTTTATTATCAGACCCTTATCACTTGTATGGAGAATGAAAAAATTTTCCCACTGGGTTAGGATTCAAAAGCTTTTTCTTTTGTCTCTTTTGCTGTACAGAAGCTTTTTAGTTTGATGTAGTCCCAACTATTTATGTTTTCTTTCATTTTTTTGACATCTGTAGATGTGGCCAAAAATGGATTTCTGAATTGTAATTCATGAAGGGTTTTGCCCAGGTTTTCTTCTATGTATTATGGTTTCAGGTCTTTCGTCCAAGTCTTTTATCCACTTTGGGTTGGTTTTTGTACATGGTGTGAGGGAGGTATCGTGTTCATTTTTTTTTGCATGTCTTGATCCAGTTTTCCCAACATCATTTATTGAAGAGGCTGTCCTTGTTCCAATATAAGTTTTTCACTCTTTGTCAAAGATTAATTGACTATTTATGTGTGGCTTTAATTCAGGGGTTTCAGTTCTGTTCCCTTGGTCTGATTGTCTGTTTTTATTCCAGTACCAAGCTGTTATAATTACTATGTGCTCTTAACTCTTAAACAACCCTGGGAGTCATGTCACAATTCACTCATAACTTAAACTTGCCCCAGTCCATCCCAGCTTTTGCTTTTTATAGCACCATCCCCAGGATAGGAATTGGGTGAGTTTACAGAGCCATGGTATCTAACCTGAGTCCTGTGAGCTATGGTCACAGGGCTGGGTCACTTGACTTCCCAGATCTAAGATAGCCGGGGGCTATGAGTTGAAGGCCTTTCATGAAGAAAGACATTTAAGCCAAAACAAGTTTCTAGAGCTAAATGATGCAAAGAAAACTTAGATTGGTGACTATAGGAAAGTAAGTTGACCTCAAGTGGCACTTCTAAGAGGAAATAATAATGCTTAGAGAACACAAAGAACACAACAACTTCAAAACTGCAGTGTATGACAAAAAAATACATAATCAATAAATTTTAAAAAACTGCAGTGAAGAAAAGAAAGCCCCATTAAAAACCCTAAAAGTCATGAATCACAAGTTCCAGAGAGGTTAAAAAAAAACCCAGAAACTCAAAACTGTCCTCTAGACCTGCCAACATGAAGGTACAGCAACTCTTATGAGAGTAGATCAGGGAAAAAGGTTCAATGCAGACAACACAGGGTTATGATAGCAATAAGTGTAGTTCCTTCCAAGTATGACAGTCACATGCAGTAGGCAGAGGGAAAGGGGTAAAGGTAGAGGGTTATTCAAACATTTTTCAGAATAAAATCTTGAGCAAATTATATGAGCTGAAGAGAAAGAATTGGTCAAAAAGATGAAAGAGAGGTAGTTGATGGAGATGTCCCGAGAACAGAGGCTTAACGGTTGGTTTTGATACAAAGAGGGCTGCATCTTCTTTTACTTACCTGACAAGTTTCATAGAATTGATTGATTCAAGTCAAATTAATGAAAAAAGGAACTGGAGAAGTCCCAAGTACTGTGGTTATATTTGTTTCTAAATTTTATTTTAAATTCGAATAGTACATGCACATGGTTAGAGAACAAGAAATAAGGATGGGTTTATAATGAAATCAACAGTCTACTACTGTTCAACAGCCATATTTCCATTCAAAGCCACTTTAACACTTCTAAGTAGCCTGTTTCGAGTTTATTTAGTATTTATCTAAAAATGCACACTCTGCCCATGTCACTATTTCATAATATATCAAATATAGACAGATGTAATGACTTTTTGCCGTGATAGATGAGGATTTAGATAACTTGAAATAACCATGCCTCCTACAGGTGCATGGTAATTTTATACCACTCTCCCAACAAAGCATGAATGCTGTTTTCATTCTCTCAGTTATCTGTGCAAATACAGATTCTAGTTGCAAGATTTTGTTGTTTCATTCATTCATCCATCATTCTCCATATCTAATAGGACCTTGACCTCTTGCAGGGACTGGGAATTTAATAGTGAAGGAGTGAGGTGATGGCACTAACATAAGGATTTGGGGGAGGCAGACAATGGACATGCAAACAAATTATAGACAGTATCTGTCAGCTCCCTATTTGGTACAATGAGGATAGCAGTGCCCCTGCCCTTCCCCCTACTTCTCTGCATTACCTTTTCCAGTTTTGTCACTTGTGCTTTGATTTTACATTGCCAAAACATGATTTTCAGAAAACATGATTTTCTGGAAAACAGAAACTGCCTTTTCATTGTTGTATTTAAGTAAGTGTTGCCCAGAGCACAGTCAGGTGAGACACTAGGGTTATGCCTCAGGCACATCACACAGTGCTCAGTATTCCTGGAGCTAGATGCCTGGCACGATGCTGGCTTGCCACTCACTATAGACTTTGAGCAAGTTCTTTATAATCTTCCCTATTCTTCGTCATCTATGACATAGGAATAATAATGTACCTATCTTAATTGTTATGAAGATAAGAGAGCTAATAAAAGTGCTTAATATACATAGTCTCAAGTCAGAGGTCCATAAATGTTACATGTTATGAATGCATCATTTGTAGTTTCCTCCACCTCCTCTTTGTTTTTCAGGGTATTTTTAACATCTTAAGTAATCCCAATTCCTGGTAGAGACTGGATTCCTGTTCCACGGGCCTGCTACCCAGCTCTCTTACAGGGACTGCCCTGCGTGGCATCCTGGCCTGCACTCAGTGTGACCCAGACCTCATGCCAGGCAGAACACAAAGACCAGCCCAGGATCAAGGACTAAAACAATGACAAGTTGGAATGAGCAAGATTTCTTTACTTCTGTTCAGTGCACTTTCAAAGGAGGTCCAGGGGATGAAAACTATTTGATGGTATCCATGAACTCCCTTCAATCCCACCACAAGTGGCCCTTGTTTCTCATGAAAATTGCAAGTTGGACTCAGTGTCCAAGAGAATCAGGAATCAACTTGTCAGGAAACCTCAGGGCCTTTGCCCTTTAGTGCTTTATAGAAGGGGAGAGGAGGCTGTCAGTTGATATCTGGACTTAATATTGGGTTCTAGGAGCAAAATCTCTTATTATTCCATAGTACAAATGTTTGATCGCTTCACCACTGAGCCAACAAGAGGTTTCATAGCCATCCCCTACTTCTGGGTTTCTCTTTTATTTTTGTTCTGGAGTGCACTGTCCAGCAGCTTCTTAGAACAAGTACTATGGGGTATAAATTTCCAAGACACTATTACTGGGACTTAGGCCTTTTCTTCTTTCCTTGCACAGGATGAGGTTCTTTCTCTGGTTCTATTACCAAGAGGAATAAGAACTGATCTGAAGAAGCAAGGGAGTTGACAGCATCTGAACCATGAATCTTGGGAACCATTTTGATATAACTCTGGTAAAATTAGGTTATCAGAAAGCTAATCTCCCTGGCATCCAAGAGAAAGTTATATCCCCAGGACTCAGAATCAGGCCTTTAACAGCAGCAATTTATGACATTTGCCTATTTCTCCATCACTGATGCTCTTCAGCTACCATCTGACTCAGTTTGTTTAGACCAAATGGAGTAAGAGAGAATTTGATGACTCAGCCTGGTTGGGGAATGCTTCACTAGTACTTCTGGGGTACGGTTCAATCAGCAGTGTTTTAGGGTGTAGTTGCAAAGTATAAATCTGGCAGCTGGCATGGGGGAGAAGAAGGTTCCCTTAAAATGGGAAAGTACTGGGGGAGATTAGCACCTCTAATAAAACACCTTAACCCCTTAAGACTGAGGAAGGTACAAACTGAGCTGTGGGGTAATATTTATTGTTCTAGATCCCCTGATCTATAATATCTATTCTTAAACTTGTAGGTTCAATAGAACATGGTGACTAATTTAACATAAATTTAGATATGTTTATAATTGTCTCACGTATTTATAAAAACAAGATTTGATCTTCAGTTATATTGGGTATATCTTGTTTTCAGAGAGTGTCCCACTCAAAACATCATACATAATAAAAGTAGCCTATAGGTGACCCATGAAAGAGTTTTAATACATTTAAATATGAGTTCATTTCTCACTCAGAAGATGTTGATTATTGCATTCAAAAGTTTTAAATGTGTGCAATTCTAGATCAGTCTGTTTCAGCAGACGTTTTACTTAAAAAATGTAAAAAAATGTATATGGGTTTGGTTCAAAATTTGGCAAATATGGGTGGTTCATTGTTGTTTTGTACACAGGATATCAAATGCAAGTTCTAATATGTATATAGTAACACAAACAGGCCTTAATTATAATTCTCTAAATGGGAAAGGAGAAAACTTAAAGCCCTTCTTGTTCTCCCAGTTGCCAGATTGGTTTCTAACTAAACCATCTTGATGCATATTTTAAAACTCTGTTAGCAGGGAAGATGCCAAACCATCCTTGGTTAGAGCATTCCAGTATGGAATGGGATATTCTTCCCTATAATTAACCTACAATTCCTTACATGGCAATTTACATTCTTAGCCTTGTTTTCCATAACTTGGGAGAATAAGCTAGCTACTGTCTTCTATTCATTGAGGAGATGAAGAAGTAGTCTTTTTAAGTTGGTGATAAATAGTCACACTTTTAATTGAGTACAGACTCCAAAGTGACAATTTGAGGTGTAATTGACTTATCCTCAATTTGACACATAGGTGACCTGAGAAATTGAAGGTATGAGGTGTAAGTAAATCTGATATCCTTAGGGTAACATGGGCAGTCTCAAGGAAGCTGCCTAACAGGCATTTAACAACCTGGAGATAAGTGAAGCTTTTGTCTCTAATGAAAGGTTATCACTCCACCTGAATGCTTCCCAAGTACTGAGGGAGATTGAGAATGATAAATCCAAGATGATGTGAACCTTCATTAGCAACAGAATGTATTATACATAAATGCATTTATAAAACAGAGGACGAAAGACTTAAAGAGAAATGAGACTATACCACTTTGAATTCATGAGACTTTGGACAGAGAGGATTACATTTACCTTTGATTACTTAGGAAGAATGGAAAGAGATGTCTAAGCAAATTAGTGGAACAGACAATTTAGGGCACATGTTCAGCTTGCTTAAGAATATTAGCAGCCCAGGTTCTTCATATAGACATGTCAATTTTAAATGATCTTTATTTCTTAAAGCAACTTTGATAAAATTTTATACAGGGAAACATTACTAATGATATAATTGTAATCTCACTAGAATAAAAAATAATAAAACCTTTTAATTTAGGTTCTAGTTTAATGTAACCTTTTTGGTTGCTTAACTTTTGAAAAAAAATTGAAAGAAATGCTTGGGAGTGAAGTTAAATTTTATTTTACAAAATGTAATCTCTGTAGAGTCTATGTATCCAGTCTGAACTTCAAGGGAATTAAGTAAACAGATACAGCTGAAATTTTTTACATAGAGTGGATTTGGACTTAGTGAACAAATGCTACCTTCTTTATCCTTATGGCCTCCACATCTTGGAAAAGAGACAATATCTGATCTCTGAAAGACTGACTGGATTGCTTGCAAAGGAGGGCAAAAGATGATACAATGAGACATGTTTATTCAGATGGATATGCCCTGATGCTGACAGGGTGGCATCTGCTGTCAGGTCTTCAGATGCTGTCCAAGTTTGTTCTAACCTGCCTTGTTCCCCTGGGACTGCACCTGTCCTCACAGCCTGGGTGGGGGCCCAGGGTGGGTAAGGCTGGATCTACTCTGGCTTGAGAGAAGCCCTCATGATTGTTCTGCTCCCAGTGGAATAGCCTCAGTGAAAAATTGTCACAACACACAACCATGAGCAGAATCCTAACTCTCTAGAACTACCCTGGGCACCTAATCTCTGACCCAGGGCCTTCATCTCTTTATCTGTTCAGTAACCCATACTTTAAAAACTGACTAGCAAGATTTCAGCTCAGTCTGCCTTGAGGGAATCTCTTTAAAATGCTATTTATAGTGCATAATCAACATAATCCTATTTGTAAGTACAGTGTCTTTTATAATGAACCATTTGATTTGCAAATTTCCTAATGTCATTAATCTGACAACATTTGTGTCAGGTCAGACTGCCTGAGAGCTGCCTTCATTAATAGGATCTCAGAAAGCATTGGTGATTTGTTTCACACAGCTGATGTGGATTACAGGACAGGAAAATTCTGAAAGGGGTTGCTCTTAGCCCCCTTGTGTCAGGACTTTTACCCCACACGATAAATTGCCATGTGAGGAATTATAGGTCTATCCAATCATATAGGATTAGGGATGGATAACAAGGTTTTGTTTCTGATTTGGTTCCCACCTGGCTGTGTGGTCATGGGTCAGGCACTTAAGTCCCTAAGGCATTAGGCCAATTGGACACTCACTACATGATCTGCTCTTCTAGAGGAATCTCCCAAAGCTTCCTACCTATCTCTTGCCATACTCACACCCAACAGCCCAATGCCCCCCTCCAGATGCCCAGTTTCCCATGTGTGCATTTCCATCATACTACCCATGGCACTATATTTAAGTGGCACTATTGATAAGGTGTGCTACCCTCTCTGTTTAAGGTTGCAGATTTCAAGGAAAGATGCTAAAATGTGAGAATGACCTTAGTTGGAATTTCCCTTCAGGGAGATGCAGGGGGAAAAAGAAGTGAATGGTCAAGGTGAAACAGGTTTCCTGGAAGGTGGGAAATCAGGGTATATAAAGGGTGTGCAAACAAAGAGAGGGATTTCAATTTGGATCAGAGGGGCAATATGGAGATGGGATAGAGAGAGAGATTCAGTGGAGGAGAGATGGGAATCGGTCATCTTGTAAAGATGTGAGCCATGTAGACTTAGCCAGGGCCTCGGGGCCTGCAGTCTTTGACTGACCCAGGCTGGCAGCATTTGTGCTATATGCAGTTAAGAAGTTTGCAGATTTGAACTCCGTGTTGGAGTTTGTTTTGCTGAGTTTGACTTGTGTCTGCAAGAGGCCGTGCAAAAGTTAGACCTGAAAAGAAAGTGAACTTGGCTGGGTCCGGTACCATGAAGTTTCTACCTAGACGACAAGAAGAAGACAGCATGGAGGAGCTGGAGCACGTCAATGGAGCGCACCTAAAGAAAGAGGTCTTCAAACACATGGATTGAACTTTGACTGGCTGATTTTGATGAAATGATCAGGACTGAGAAAATGAGGATTTTGGGGCAATCTGGGAAAGGACTTTGGACAATGCTGAGAAAGGTTTTGGACAATGTTAAAGTAATCTGAGTCTTACATGTTTCTTTTGTAGTTATTAGGATAATTAGAAAATCACTTTGTTAGAAATAAATTAGTCTGCACTGATAGTCTAGTTTGACTTGGAATTTTGGTTGAGAAGGCTGGGGATGGTAGAAAGAACCTACAAGAGTATAAACTGTGCTTTAAGTTTTTCTTTTTAGGTCTGAAAGAGGGAAAGAAAGCAGAGAGAAGCTGGTAGCTGATGTTTGCATATCAATAGTAGGCAGGTACAGTGTAAATGCTAATTAACTGTTTGTAGCCTGTTTGTAAAGAGAAGCAGGCAGATAGGTGTATCCAGTTAAAGTTAAAGGTAAATTGCTATTGAACTGCTTGTAGCCTGCTTCGGAGAGAGAAGCAGGCAGATAGGTTTATCTACTTCAAGTTAAAGGTTAAAGGTGAATGGACTGTTTTGGAGTCTGCTTCGAAGAGAGAGAAGCAGGCCTATATGTGTTCAGGTAAAGTCAGAAAGTCTTCCTTATACCCTGTTTCACTATATTGAAGTATTTGTAGTGCTTTCCCCTCACTGGAGTGCAAGCTCTGTAAGAGTAGGGATTCATATTCACCTATAGCCCCTTAGAAGCTAGCAAATGACTGGCACATAAGAGGAAATCAACACATTTACTGATCTAAACTGACTTAAGCATTTTTTTCCTCAAATTTTATTGATTTGCCAATTGTTTGCACAACTATATACTTTGGGGAGTAACAATTGCAAAACTTCATATATGCACATGCTTCACTCTCCCACTGAAGTTCCAGTGCCAGTGACCAATCATCTTCCCTCTCTTATCCCTTGCTGCCTCACCCCATTCCCTGAAAATCAGTACATTTGTCAGCATCTAAGATTTAGTCTTGCTGTGTTTTGCCAGTTTTCTTTGGTCCTTTACATTCCACAAACGAGTGAAACCATCCAGTAACTCTCTTTCACTTTCTGATGTTATTTACTTAACATAAGCAGCCTCTGTGGAAAATGATATGGAGTAGCCATAAGAAATAAAAGTGGTACTACCACATGATCCAGAAAGATCATGGTAGTTTCCTGGTAGTTTCCCAAAGAACATGAGGACACAAACCTGAAAAGCTTTATGTCCTCCAGTGTTCACACAGCCAAGTCATGGAAACAACCTAAATGCCCCTAGAAATGACTGGACAAAGAAACTGTGAGTTTATTTTATCTGTTCCTTTGTTTTGTTTTTGAGGCTACTAGAGAGGGAGAAGATAGAAGTGGGAACACAGGGACTGGGGACCCCATGGTCTATGCTGAAGACTTTGGTGCTTTGGTGCTTTTGAAATAGGGTGACAAAAAGACTTCTGACTTTACTATAACACATACAGGCCTGCTTGAGGCAGGCTACAAGCAGGCCATTAGCATTTTCACTGTACCTGCCTACTATTGATATGCAAACATCAGCTACCAGCTTCTCTCTGTTTTCTTTCCTTCTTTCAGACCTAAAAAGAAAAAACTTAGAAACAGTTTAAACTCTTGTGAGTTCTTTCCACCATCCCCAGCCTTCTCAACCAAAATTCCAAGTCAAAGCTAGACTATCAGTGCAGACTAATTTATTTCTAACAAAGTGATTTCCTAATTACTACAAAAGAAACATGTAAGTAAAACTCAGATTGCTTTAACATTGTCCAAAACCTTTCTCACCATTGTCCAAAGTCCTTTTCCAGATTGCCCAAAAATCCTCATTCTCTCAGTCCTGATCATATCACCAAAATCAGCCAGTCAGAGTTCATCTCCAGATGTTTGAAGACATGTTCCTTTGGCTGCTCCCTTGGCGTGCTCCTCTTTGTGTTCCACACTGTCTTCTTCTTGTCCTCCAGGTAGCAGGAACTCCATGATGCTGGGCCAGCAAAGTTCACTTTCTTTTCAGATCTAACCTTTGCATGGCCTCCTCCAGACACAAGTCAAACTCAGCAAAAAAAACAAAAAAACAAAAAAACTCCAACACGGAGTTCAAATCTGTAAACTTCTTAACTGCCTTGAGCACACATGTGGCTAGCCCAGGTCAGCCAAGGGCTGCAGGCCCCAGGTGGCCACATGGCCAAACTCACATGGTTCACATCTCCATCTTACAAAATAGCCGAAACCAAACCTCTCCTCCATTGAATCTCTCTCTATCAGATCTCCATATTGGGATATCTCTCTTTGTTTCCACACCCTTTATATACCCTGATTTCCCACCTTCCAGGAACCACACCTGAACCATTTTACTTCTTCTTCCCCTTGCATCTCCCTGAAGGGAAATTTGAAATAAGGACATTCTTACATTTTACCATATCTGTCCTTGAAATCTGCAATCTTAAACAGGAGACAATGGGGGAGGTAGCACCCTCTATCACTTTGGTGGTAGGTGTGATGTGGTGAAAAAGGTCTGAAGAGATGTGAACCTATTCCCATAAATCATAGCATTGTAAACCAATGATTCCTCAATAAAATAAATAAAATAAACTGTGGAAATATATTATTCAGTGGAATATTATTCAGCTATTTAAAGGTGAATGCTGCTTTCTGGGACAAAATAGATGGATCTTGAGCTAAGTAAGGTCTCTTCAAACTATAAAGGTCTGTTGTTCTAAAGTTAGACATTATTCAAGAATTTTAGGGAAAAGTCAAAAATGGAATGTAGTCAGATTACTTGCTCATGAGCCTGATTATAAAGTTTAAGTCATGATTCTCATACTTGATTATATATTAGAATCATCTAGGGGACATAAAAAGCAATTCTCAGCTCCAGTCAAATAACAAAGTTCTGCCTTAATTGGTCCTTTCTCACTTTCCTTCAAAGCAGGGTCACCATTCCCAGGTTTTCCCCCTTAGGTTTTTCTGGGTGCAGACAGGGTTGAGTACATCTTATCTGAGTGGAGCACCAATGTATTACCATCTACTGGAATTTTTAAGCTTCACATCATATGTAACACATGTTCATATATTCCAAACTTTGAAAAACACATAATAGAACGATAAAAACACTTGTAATTCTATTCAAAGATTAAATTTTTAGTTTGTAATATAGTTTTCTCAGCAGGTAACACTTAGAAAAATGCAGATCCTATTTTGTAACTTGCTTTTCTCAGTTAGTAGCATATTGTAAACATCTTTTTATGTCAATGAAAGCACTTCTTCGCTATTTTGATTAATTTTTAATAGGCAGAACAACTGAATCTTGCTTATTTTAACCTCTTTCTTCAAAGATGTAGATCAAGCACAATTTTGGATACATTTAGAATTTAGATTTGTTTTTGAAACTAGCAGTATTTCCCTTTAATCTGAAATAATCATTTATCACAAACCTTTCTAGTAAGGAATATTTTCTACCTTTGGGGTATCTGTTCCATTATGTGTGTAGTTCTTGGGACACACATGCGGAGGATGAAGGATCAAGATAATCAACTTGCATTGAGACACACATTTTTCTAGGAGGTTTTTCATAAATGGCTTGGATCCTGTAACTAGAATATATGAGTTGTTACTCTGGAAACAATCAGAAATTTTTATATGTGAAAAACATACAACTAAACTTAGTGTTTAATCTAAATTGCAGCCTAAAAACGACTAAAAAGTATCAATTTAACCCTAATTATCCATCAAAGGGAACATGAAGTAATTTTTAAAATCATTAGAGATATCCAACGGGATTGTCAGATTACGCAAGTAACTTCCGACTCTCCAAAAGATTATAAATCAAGATATTTTCCTTCTCCCTACCTTCTGCAACCTCCTAATCCCCCAAAACAAAAGTTCCAGAAACTCTGGAACCCATCTTCTGTATTGAGCCACTGTTAGAAATACTGATACAAAACACTATGGAGAATCTAGTCCTTCCTCAGTCACCGCTTGCTTCCCTGCAGAATATGAGACACCAAGCATGAACTCAAACAGTCTGTGCCTCAGTAACCATCCACCCTTGCTCACCAACTTCAGTGTATTCCAAAAAACTTGCCACTGAGTGAAAATGTGTTAAATGAAAATTGTGGTTTTATTCATCTTGATGGGAAAAATTATGATTTGTTTCATCTGAAGACAGGGTACCTAATCACATTTTTCTACCTGAAATGAAAACATTTCCACTGAATGATAAAGACAAATTAAGTAATACACCACAATGTGAAAATAAATGCAATTTGTAGATAAAAGCAGTAAAAGTTTATCAAGGGAAGGGGAGCAATCACACCATACTTCCTGTTGAGTGCAGGAGGGGTGCTGGGCAGGAGGGATGGCTAGACTCAGGTCATTGACTGGGGCAACATTTTGGGAGCTCAGGAGAGCACTCAGACTGCACTTAACAATAAATTAAGACAAGTACAGAAAAATAGATGCACAGCTATTTAAAGGTGAGCAGCTTGGAAAACAAGTGGAAAGGGGCCATAGATGCTGCTGCCTTCACTTGGTGTTTGCACCAAAGCAAAATACTTTGGTTTTATTCAAATGGGGCATCATTAGAATTTGTTCCACATATTGCTAACTAGAAATGTTATACTGAAGAAATGAATGTTGCTTTTAACACAGACCAATGTAAAAATAATCAAAGTATGATTAGTTACTATTTTTTGAATGAAACATCCTCACCCATAAAAAAGAAAAAAAGGAAGAAAGCAAAAGGCAAAATTTAAAAAAGGAGTCACTGCCAGCAAACTAGCATAACTTTTCAACAGTTATGATGATGAAATGTCATTACGGAAAGTCTTCCCGTCGGCTAAGTTTGGACAAATAAGCCCACGTCAGAGGCATATTTTTGGTCATTTAGAAGTGAGTAATGAAGTTCTGGAGATTTTCTTTCTATGGGTCATTTCACCCATCTGGATAAAGTCCAGCCTTTTCATAATGATTTTTCATTTTTCTAATTTTAATTTCTATGAGAGACAGTTTACTGGTATCTCAAGAGTTATGTGAGCACAAGATGGATTGACAATAACTGTGGAATGTATAATGAATACACAAAAAGGTCAGAGAAGAACACACAGTGGTTATGAAATTTTTCAAGAACAGTTGAGTCATATTGAATGGCCTCTCTCTCTCTCCCTCTCCCTCTCTCTCCCTGTCTCTCTCTTTCTCTTTCAGGCAGCCTTTGGCTGCTGTGTTGGGGACACAGATAGTATTTGCAGTCATCTCCATGTTTTGGACATCACACATTCCATTTGGCTTGAGTATGGGGAATTTGATATTGGCAGTAAAAGTTCCTTGAATGTGATTTGCTATATTTTTACATTAGTTGTCAAATAATTTGAGTGTCACTTTTAGTAATGGAATGAAGGAAGAAGTAGATTGCTAATAATCATGCTTCCTTTGACATTCAAAAAATTTTACTGCATTTTCTAAGCAAAGAATCAACCCTGGCCATTTCATGGGGATTCCTATGTGGTTAGGCATCTTGACCAAGTTAGAAACAGGGATGAAGAAGCATGGCATAATTATAATTTTGTTATATGAAAAATTAGGAGTAATACGTCTCTCTCTCTTTTAATGAGAAGAAAACATTAATAAGAGTCTAAAATAAAACATTCTTTTTAGAGTTCCACAAGTAACCTTCCAACCTCCTACAAATTCAAGCTACAAGGAGGAAAGAGGCCACAGTGATTTTTTTTTTTTGAAGGGAAAAGAAGATGGGGCTTGGAGGCGAAATATAATGAAAGTCTTGTCTTGCTACTCTTCTCTGAATTTTTACCTTGAATTTATTAGGTGTGTGCTTTTCCTTTCAGTAATACATTATGCACTCCCTCTAGTGTCAGAATTTGTATATGATCCGAAATCCAGTTTGACAAAGTGCTGCTATAAACGTTAGAGTAAGGTTCAGGCTCCTAATTATGCCATATTTCAAAGATATTAAAGGCCACCTAATAACATAAAGAACAGCCCTGCATGAAGTCGCCCTGGCTCAGAAGAGAATGTGTATTTTAACCTGTGTTATGAAGAGACCTCCTCCAAGTCTCCCTCTCTTTCCCAAAGTGACTTATAAATAAGCTTAAGGCTTTATTAAAGCTTTAAATTCCTTTAATAATCTGAGGCATTTATTAAATTCTAAATTCTGTAACTAAAAAAAAAAAAAAAACCCATATAAACAACAACAAAAACTTCCAACAGAGATTTAAAAAAAAAAAAAAAGCAACAACAAAAAACTGCAGCCAGTAGGTAAAGCCTGTGGGAGCATCATGAAATGTGTTATTGTCAAGATTTTCAAAAGTTTATTAGCTATTTTCTTTCCATGTCTCTTTTAGGAACTACAAGTTATAATGGTCATTGTTTATTTTAATCACATATAACAAAATGCTGCCAGAGGCTTCTCCAGCAAAGTCTGTGCCCCTAACAACTTCTAAGTAGCCTGACTATTCATCCATTTTTCACCCAGATCGGAAGCCTTGAGGAAAGCTGACACCCCCTTCAAAGGCAAGGTGACCAAGAATGACCCATGGGTAATCCCAATTTCCTTCCCAATTTCCTTCCCAGTGATGACCCAGGAACAAAGATGTGGTCCAATTCTGGACCATGAGAGACATCAAGGGAGCTGTTCTTCCATCTCCCGGCCAGCTTCCAGAAGTCACACTTCTCTTTTATTTGCTGATATGGGCTGAAGTGAGACCTGGAACTGCTGCAGCCACCCTGCTACTCAGTGATAAGGTTGACACCATGTGGAAGGTTAGGACAAGAGAATCGCAGGAAAAATCAGCTCTGGAGTCAACAAGTTTGATGGACTTTTAAGTATGGCTGTCAATATGTGCATGATTATTTAAGTCACTTTCATCTGGGATTTTTAATTAATTGAAGCCAAAATGATCTCCAAACTTCCAACTATGAACATATTTAATTAATCTTTTTATATTGAAATCCAATTATTTCTAAATCCAGTTTTACACATACTCTCATGCCAATTCATGGAATACAATAAAATATAATGCAATATACCAGTTAGTGAAGATTTTGTTCAGTATTTAGTATTGCATAACAAACCTCTCCAAAATTTAGTCCCTTAAACTAATAATAGATGTTTATCCACTAGCAGAGTTTCCATGGGCCAGGAATTTGAGAGCAGACAGATAGGTGGTTACGCTGAGGTGGCAGCTAGGACCACATTTACCCAAAGTCTTAACTGGGGCTGGATGACCTGCTTCTAATTCGGCACATTGTCACAGATGGCAAGTTGATCCTGGATATTGTAGGAGGTCTCATTTCATGCCCATATGAGCCATTGCACCCACCATTTTATTGTTCTTAAGATTTTTTATTTGTTTGACTTCTTCACAAGTAATCCACCCAAGAAAGAGAGTCAGATGGAAGCTATTCCTTTTTTTTTTTTTTACCCCATCTCATTTACCATGGAAAAATCTATAAGTTTGTCCACATTTGAGAGGAGAAAAGGGCTCCACTCTTTGAAGGGAGAGAAGTCAAAGACTTTTGATACTCATCTACAGAGAATATACAGGGGATTATCACTGAGTTGTATTCCTTAGTCTCTAGAAACAGAACAAATGCCATACTAAAATAATGCAAACAACCACCACGTTTTATTTTCTGCCAAGTACTCTGAAGAGCTGTATAGATAGATATTTACTTTTTATATCAACCCTATCAGTCAAACACTATTATATTCCATGTTACAAGTTATAGGTACTGAGTCACAGAGCATTATGTAAATTATCCAATATTATACAACTAGTAGCTTTCCAGTAAAGATTTGAACCCAGTCAAGCAGAACCTTCCGGTCTGTATTCATAGAAGACATAGTTGCCCTTCTAATCTATACTTGTAGTTATAGCTCTGGCACATTGTTGGTAATTTTACTGGCTCCCTGCCCACTCATACAGACAGGGCTTGGACCTATCTAGGGTTCCTACCTCACTAAAATAGAAAAGACAAAGCTAAATAAAATGTCAAGAAAGTGAGGGTATTTCTAAACAATTTCCAACTATAAATAATTCATTTTAATAAAATTTCTCACTGGATAATTTAGATATGTAAATTAGTTACACATCTTCCCACTTCTAACACTGTTCCTAAAGCTTCTTCAGTCATTCTTTCCAGGAATACTCATAGAATAACTACTGTCTCCCTTTCCCAGGCAAATAACACAGAGGCAAGCCAGTACTGAACAAACACAATCTCTGATTTCACAGAAATAGCCAAGTATAAGGGAACAGGGACTACCTTTTACAAGTTTAACACCAAGGTAAGGATTTGTGGCTTTAAGCATGAGGTTGAAACTTTTTAGCTTCTAGATATAAAAAGTTTCACTAAAGGGAAACAAGGCAGTTTTGGAATGGGGTTCATGGAGGCCTTACCATGGCAATTCTGTCATGAAAGCACTGAGCACCTCACAAGACCATAGACACAAAAACTATTGGTAGACATTTTAGGAAGAAGAAAATTAAAACTTGAAGGGAGGCATAGTTTTGTCTTTTTATTTGTCCCTACTTTCAGAGTAGGAGAACAGGGTCCAGCCTACATCAATTTTCCCCTGTCTAGTTTATAATGTTTATAACCTATAGCACCTATTTAGTGCTTGATTACTGTTCATTGTGCTGTGTGGTACAGTTTTAAGTGACTCCAAGTCCATCTGTGAGTTGATTGTGCAATAAGCTAGGTTGCTCCTTGGAGACAATGCTACCTTCTCCTTGGGGCTTAAGCTTAGGCCAGTTCTGGCACTCACCCTTAGTGAACGAATTAGCTGACAACTGCCCTCTGTGCCTCTGGCTTCCCTACCATGTTTCTACCCCCCTTAGTCTTCAAAATTGTTATAGACGTGACCTTTTTAACCCCAGCACACTTAGCTTAACTCCATTCTCTTGGGGCCTATGTCCATTCTGTTCTCAGTGTGCTCCCCAACATGAGGAGGCATGCTGTGAGCACTGCAGAGCACCAGCTCCTATGCTGGGCTTGAGGGGCACACATGCAACTAAGATGCAGCTCTTGCCTTAAAGGGGCTTTGTGGTCCCATGAAGGGGAAAACTTAGTGAATCAAGGGTTAGGGGTTATGGGAAAATCCCCAAGACAGAGATAGTTTCTGGGTGCTGTTGAGAGTCCTAGGGAACAGCAAGTCAAATGAGAGCACTAACTCAGAATTCCCGCTGGTGAAGGAAGAGGTTAACCTTCTTAAGGACCAGTGCATGATAAACAGATGACTCTAAAACATTCAAGCTGCAAGAGCGTAGGTAGCCAAATCCAACTGCTGTATTTACAGATAAGGAGAAGGACTAAGTGAGAAGAAGGGTACTTTCAAGATGATGCCTCCTGCTGCTGACAAAGATGGGTGTGTATCAGATTATGTGTTGAAGGTATTGGTGGGAGGGTGGGGGTGCCGTACATATGAAAAATAGAAACAATAGAGCAGTGCAATTATTCAGGAGAGCAGTGAGAGGTAAACAAATAATGGTGGCATGGACCATAGAGGGAGCAAGGAGTGATCAGATGCTACCTACATTTCAAGGGAGGTACTGCCAGAATTGGTTCACAATCTGATGATATGGCATGTCAAAGAGAAAGGAGGGCAGGATGGCTCTAATATTTGGGCCCAAGCACCTGGAAGCTTGATTGTTGAACCACTATGACATAAAAACCAGTAAAGGGAAATTTTATTTTTGGAGCATGTTCCATAGGTAATCTGAGGTGCCTAGTAAATATCCAAGTAGAGATGTTGAATTGTCAGTTGGATATACAGGCCTGAAAAGGACTAGAAATATGTGTTTTGAATGTATTGCCAGGTTGGTGGAGTTTAAAGTCACAAGAAACTGGATGAGATCATCCAGGGCAAGGAGGAAGACAGAGACTAAAACTGAAGACTCATCTTTGTCCATAACAGTATTTAGAGTGGGAAGGACCAGAGGGAACCAGTAAGAGGAGCTTCAGAATGACTGGCTTAGAATGACCGGTAATCTCTGGTAAGAAGAGAGCCAAAATAAAATGACTTCCTGGAGATCAAGAGAGTATTTCAAGGACAGAATGTTCTGCAGCCAAAAATGCTGCTATGTTTAATTAAATAGTTATTGAGAAATGACCATTGGTTTTGGCAAGATAGAGGTCACTGGAAACCTTGACAACAGTTTAAATGGATTCAAGAGAGATGGGGAGTGGAGAAAGTAGAGACGAAAAATTCCAGAAGCTCTACTGTAAAGAGCAGAAGAGAAATGAGGCAATATCTGGAGGGAGATATGGAGTTGAGGGCTTTTTCCTTCTTATATGAGAGATTATGATCTCTTTGTCATTGATGGGAATCACCCAGAAGAGAGAATCCAATTGTTGATGGAAAAGAAGGAGATTCCCCTGAAAGAGTTTCATTCAGAGATGGAGAAAGTGTAGGATGAGTGATGGAGCAGAGGGAGCCAGATGGGGCCAAGGGCAGCTCATCACTCAAGGCCACATGCATGGGTAGAGGGAGGTAAGCGGGTAGTTGTAGTGGTGAGAGTAAGGGAAAATTTTGTTTCTGATTGTTTTTCTCAGTAAAAGCAGCAGCAAAAAGTGGATAAGAAGGTATTGGATGTTTAAGAAAGGAGAGTGGGGAGTCACCTAGGAGACCGGGACTGTAAACCGACAAGGTCATTGAGGGGACGGCAGGATTCCACCAGAGTTTTGGGTTGATGTGTTTATAAAGCTGAAATCAGCACAGCTGTATGTTTTTCTTCAGTCACAGTCAGCTGCTTGGGCACTGGTGAGAAGTAAGCTGAGGTTAGGTTTAACCGTGTGTTTCTGAGGGTTTGACATCCAGAACCTTGCAGATGCTGAAGGGACCGCCTTCCCAAGTCACCCCTGTTCCTAGAGATAGATAATTAAGGACCTGCCTGAGTGTGGGTCTTTCATACGCAAACAACCAATCCAGAGTCCACACCCCAGTACCCCTTATAATCACCCAGGTGCCAGACAATGAGGCACAGGCCAGAGCCCACCAAAAGAGTTCAAATTAAACAATCCTTCTGAAACCACAGTAAGGCTCTTGTTGAGAGTCCTCCAAACCCCCCCCCACCCCGCCCACCGTTTGCCTCCTGGCCGATGTTGGTGCTTCCCTGTGTACCCCCTTCTCTTAAGATCTGTGAGAAATTATCTTCTGTGGAAGCTGAGTTCCATTCTTATAACCTGACCATACTGAGTAATAAAATTACATTTGAAAATACCAGGGTGGTATTTTCCCAGGGGTAAAGACATATGTACAAAGACAGACCAAGGAATCAAATCTGGGGAAGAAGGATATTCAGGAGATGAGAAGTAAAGGGACAATAAAAAGTAGTTTATTCTATAGATAGAGGGTCATATGGATTGAAAAACTGGAATTCAGGTACTGAAGGGGAAACAGAGAAATAGGGGGTGACTGAAATTACGATTACAGAAGGAGGTTCTCTTGACAGTAACTTAGTCTAGGCTAAGCCATGGGAGGGATCCTAGTAGTAGAAGTGTGGGAGAGCATCAGGGGAATGGGGTCAAGAGAAGTCAAGGTTTTAGAAGAATCATCACTGTGCACACTGAAATCACCAGGAGATATATTGGGGATAGAGTTGAAGGGGAGGATAGGAGTCAGGTGCTAAAGTCCTCAAGAGATGACCCTGAGGTGAACCGATGACTATGACAATTTTATTGCCATCTTTACAGGCAATAGTACATCAAACATGAAGCTGGGCATAGAACCGCAGCCCACTTAACTTCTCCTAGAAATCAAGTAGAAGGCGGTCATTTATCTTTGCTGGCAGATAAGTATAACACTCTTATGGATTTCAGTTAGTGCAGCTGCATTAAAACAGCTGTTCCATGTTGTAGGCACTGCTCTCTGTTGTCCAGAATTTCCCAGAGGTGTCTGGGGGTCAGCCAGTCTCTCTCTCTCTCTCTCTCTCTCTCTCTGTCTTTGAGTCTGGGGGGGGGGGGGACAGGGAAAGAGGGAGTGTGGAACTTTGTCCACCCAAACTGAAGAACTTCATTTTAACAGTTTATATTTGGGATTGTCATTTGTTAATTGACATAAATACAGGAAATGTGCGTTCCACCTTTTCCATGCTTCTGAACTTAGGAATCAAAGAGGCCTCTAAACACATTTCTACAGCGGCTATCCATGCACTCTGTGGTTTTCTACTCTTTAGAACTTAGGGTGAGGGCCATGATATTTTATTCAGGGCACACACAATCTGTCAAACAATGCATTGGGTTATAAAGTTACTCTGATCTGTTGGAAATAAACTTTCCAGGAGTTCCTCTTTATCAGAAGATATTTAGTTCTTCTAGTTTATTTGCAAAGTTTTCACTAGTAGGTGGAACTGAGGTTTAAGCTGAGGTATCTAACACATACAGACAAAGTCATTGATTTTTGTGTGTGCTGATATTATTGTGGCATATGTTTAGTCAAAATGTTGTGACATTACCTCAGGATAGGTTGACACATTCTCTTCACTTCACAATGTAAATGTTTTGACTCAGCAAATGTTTCCTTCAGGACAAACATTGAAAGTTGGCAAATCCATTTTGTTAGAAAAGCCTCCTGTATTATATACTATTTATCCCCAGAGATGAAGCCTGACCACTGAGACCTTGTCTTGTTGTTTGTTTTAAATCACAGAGAAAGACTTAGAGTCTTATGCTGACTTCCCTGCGCAAAAGTCAAGAAATTGATTTTGTCCCCATTTATCTTCTCATGAGGTAAACTAAACCAGCCTTTTATTTTTAAAGCAAACTCTAAAATGTATCTCACCAGCTAAAGTGAACAAACAATACTTTTTTGCACCAGTGTACAATGTACTAAATCAAAAATAGTTTTGCTTTTCTGGTATTTGGGTATATTTACTTGGGAATGATGAAGTCAGCTCATCCACCTTTCCTATGGAATACAAACATGCCTGGAGTACCACTTGTTCCAGGAATTCTGTGCTGATTAGATTTGAGCTCTCCAGAGCTGCCTATGTAGAGCAGCACCTGAGAAAGCCACAGTTTATCTGTGCTCATGTGGAAGCCTGGACTTGATGTGTACCATTGTTCCTTAATTTCCATTCCCTGAGAAAGTTCAAAGCATTCTCTTGAAAATCCATGTGGAGTTTTTCTCCATTGTGAAGAAGTCAAGCAGTGGCCAGTTCTTTCTGATGACAACAGTGAGCCTTTGATGCCAGTGGCATCTTACTTGATGGACTGTCATCATTAGAAAAGTGTCATAATTAAAAAGGACATTTTATGGACTGAGAATTGAACAATATAAAATGAGGCCCAAGTCACTTAAATCATCTGGGACAGCACTCTCCTTGGTTTAAATGGACATTCTTGCTTTGAGCATTTATTCCTTTTACCACATGTCTGACCACTTCAAGCATGACAGGCAATGGATGCATCAAGGAGATCTGAACATTGCAGCTGGAGTCAGAAAAAGTCAAGACCAGGTTCTGACACTAACAGAGCTGTGATAGGATAAGTACTGAACTTCTAAGAGATTTGATCTATCATCAGCCACACAGATCTGTTTTAAGGGTCAGATGAAACTTTAGAACAACTTATCCAGGTATAAGGTAGTTGTTATAAAGGTTATTGTACTGAAACATTGAAAGATCCTTGCTGAATGGCCTCTCTTCATATATAAATGGTAAGTTGTTTTTATGCTATTGGCTAAATAGTGTCCAACATAAGTTCTGCCACATAATTACCACCATATTTTTAATGAATCACGAAAGAAATGGAACTTTTAGACCTAAATGTGTGGGTTAGAATTCTTGTGACCTGTGGTTAGGATATCTGGGTTTCTGCTGCTGTCACTACAAAATACTAGCATGTTCACATGTTGCTTATTGGTTTGAGGGACTAAGGGTTTCCGGGTGCTATGAAGGGAGTAGATGACACAGGTTGGTAGATGCCATAAAAGGCCTAAGACAGAGGTGCCTTGGGTAAGTGAGGAGTTGAGTAAGGGATACAATGAAAGAGAGATATTCTTCAGTTTTTTCTTGGACATTACTCTGGTCATTTTTTTTTTTTTTGGAATGGTTCAGATCATTCCCAGAAGAGTCATGAATCTCAGTGTGCCTGGGAAGATCTATCAATGGTTGGCTCATTAGGAGACATATAATCAAGAATGTTCTTGGGTGTTCCCACAAATGTGAAATCTTCATAACTTACTTTCTACTAAAGGACATAGAATTTCTTTCCATATTTTATGCATCAAGTTCTGCTTCCACCTAGCCTATAGAAAAGCTAGAGAGAGAGTGTCACTTTTTTAAACAGGTAAAATCTTGATAAATATCAAAATAATTATTGAAACCATTAGAGGTCTAAGGTTGTGACCAACCACATTGCTTGAAGTCTAAGGAAAGACAGGGTCTTTCAAGGAGAGATGAGAAGAAGCATTGACTGAGATTTGCAGAGCATGGGCAGAAGGCCTATCAGGAACACACAAGTTAATCAGAAGAACTCAACTGCAAAGACCAAGCGTGGACGAGGTTGAGAGTACAGCAGCAGTCATAATGGGAGCTCACAGCTACATGCAGAGTCTCCTCCATGGACCCCACTAGGCATTCATAAAAGAACTGATTATTAGGAGGAGATGAAGCCAAATAGCATGCATGGATAATTTCTCATTCAAGATGTGGCATCACACACAGAGTCCCTTGAGTGTGAGTTGGACTTAGTGGCTCAGTTGCAAGAAGAAACTGGCATGTGAAAAAGTAATTTTATAGTGAAGAAAAACAGTCCTCAGCAAGGTCACCGTCACCAATATGATGCAAGGATATCAAGTCAGAAGAACTGCTGTGCAAGCTACTTCTATGGATTTAACTCTAAAACCCATAACCCCAGACCAGTGATGAAAAGACCTACCAGTTATTGGTGTGTGTTTTTTTGTTTTTTGGTTTTTTTTTGTATTTTGGTGTTGATGTGGGTTGTATTCTTACTGCAATAATTTTATATAAATTCAACAGTTTATCAAATATTATCATAGAGGTAAGAAAAGGACAAACTATTAGTTTTTTATGTTGTAGACACTATAGCCAGGTTAGAGCTTTAAGTTAAATTGTAAGTAAATTTAAGTACTCTTGAAAAAGTCAAGTTAAGGAAAGAGTATGTGTCACAGATGATGCTAGCATGTTACCAAGGGAATTTGCCCATCCATGGCACAAAGGCAAAGGAAGCAGATTCTTAGTATAACATATTTTAATATGATTGGTGTGCAGAGAAAGAAGAATTTCAAATAATGATTTTCCAATAAAACTCACCAAATTACCCATCTCCTCGTGGGCAAAAGCCCAGCCAAAAACTTTCAGCCCAAAGTGTGGCCACTGAGGCCAGAAAACTCCCCTTAAGTTAAGGTACCTTCTGGGTAGGAACTACAAGAAAGGGATTCTACAGGACCTGGTAATGTGGGACACAAGGAGAAACACATAATGCAAAATAACCACATCAAAATAATGGCTACCATTCTCTGGCAAGGAGCCAATGACCAAGACTATTCTCCCCATATCTCTCACCCATGTGTCTCTTCCAAACATTTCTACATGTCTCTCCTCAATGTTTCAGGGTGCAGCTGAAGCCAGAAAAGTGAAAGAACACAAGGACATGTATATTTAGTTATAAGGCAAGCACAGCAGCTTAACTCCACCACTAATTCCCAGCTGCCCCCACGCAGGAAACCAAGTTCATGGCATGATGGGACTTGAAACACACTGGTCTGCAATCTCTTTGGCATGGAGATAGGGGTGGTGTCTATAAAAACACCAAGGGGTGGCTTGTTCCTCTGACAATGACACTTAGGAAACATGATCACTAAGTGCATATAAAATCTTAAATGGTATGTAGCAGAAAAAAATGACAATGAAAAATAAAAAGGTAAACTCTGAATAAAGTCTCATTTAGTTAATTTCTACTTACCAGAGTTGTTCATTTAGATTTGATAAATATACATTGGTTATGTAAGATGTTAATATTGAGAGAAGCTGAATTTATGAGAACTCTGCTCTCTTGGCAAACTTTCTATAACTGTAAAATTGTTCTCAAATAAAGAAGTACAGAAAGGTTTTACAATAAGGGGAGAAAAGGAAAATTTCTGATAAGATTAGGTGGAAATATTCTATATGAGTTAATCCAAACTTTTGGAAACATAATCTTAAAAAGGAGAATTTTACTCTATACAACTCATACTTCAAACCTGGCAAACACACACACACACACACACACACACACACACACAGTACATCACTGTTGGGGGCTTACACAGATGTGAAGCACAGTAGAGAATGAAAGTGAAAGCTTCATTCTTTAGTAGACTCCTCATGCCTTCTGTTTTCCCTATTAAAAACCTCATTTTCAATACAGGAGAAAAAACATACTCACCCCAAATTGCTAGTTTAAAAATGTACACATTATGGAAGAGAAGATGAGCCAAAGTTTCAGTCTCTGTATGAAGTAGGAACACTTATAAACATCTCAGCAACTCCGCCAAAGTAAGCAGAACCAGCCAGTCCACATTGCAACACAGACTCGTGGGCAAAGGTAGATCAATTTCTCCTTCGCCCACACATCTTGTGTTGATGAAAGCGTTGCAACCACAAGAACAGTACTGGTAGCAACCTGGTGCCTTTAGAGCAAAGGGAAGATGACTTTAAAAAAATGTTCTTAACCATATGTTTATGGCATAAAAATTAAATTCAAAATAACAGGATTTTTAGTAAGATTCCATTTACCTATCTCTTAACCCTAATAGGTAACCAGAGTAATTATTCTCCTAGAGATTATCTATGCATAGAAGAGTATTCTTATAGTCTTTTAAAATGCAAATAGTAATATATTACACACTCTTAGTTCACTTTGCCTTTTTTGTTATCCTTTTCCAAAAGAAAATGCCCGACTCTTTACAAGATGAATTTGAAATAGTTTACTATAATACATGTAAAATATTGGTTTTGGAAACCAAAAAAAGAAAAAAAGAAAGAATAAAAAGAAATAGAATTAAACCAGAGTTTTGTTTACTATGCATTCACAGATTCACAGTTAAAGATATTGAATATTCAAAGAAGTGGGCTATGAATGTAGCTAAAATGGAGGAAAATAGTTACGTAATATAAAACTAAATTTGTTCTTTGATAATAACCTTTGGTCCCTCTATAATAATTTTAAACTACTGAATTAAAGTAAGACATCAACACCAAAAGCATTTTTTAAAAAATTCACTTGTATTTTAAAAGCTGAGAAAGTTTTCTTATTAATTCTTATTTTTTTTTTAAAGTGATCCTCATAGGTTTGTTTTTTTTTTTTAAAGTAATGATATATAATGGGAACTCTTCTCACTTCCCCTTCCCTTTTCATTGTCAATTACCTTGATTAATCTACAACTCTACACACCAAGGTCATGCACCCCTGGGAACAAGGTGCTATGGCTGCACAATACTGACTGTATGCAGGTACTGTGACGTCGCTCACGAGACCCCTAGTGATTGGCATTTAGAGTTTGTTCTTTCAGATCATACTCCCATGATTTTCCTTAAGCATGTCTCATTTCACATATCTTTGGCCCATATGCAAGGTCAGGTCCCACAAGAGTTGCTGGGTCAATATGAATGGTTATGGCTTATTTTGACAGCAATAATTGCCCTACTCAGAATATGATCTTATTCACTGATCTTGAAAGACAACTCTTGGGCATAACATTGAGCCTTATTCTGTATATTTACTTTTGTATAGTGTAATTTTCTCCTTTCCCTTTTGTGATCTCTCCAGGCATTTTGTCCATTTTTTCTTTTCTATTGGGCTTTTGGTCTTTTGTTTATGGACTGTACAAACAGTTTATATTGTAAGGATAATTGTAAGGAAATTATTCCCTTTTGCTGTCAGTCACATTCCTCTCAAGTTTGCTATTTATCTGTTGAATGTGTTTATCACATTTTTTTCTATGCAGAAAATTTTTATTTTTAAATTTTACAAATTGCTTCTCATATGGCTACATGAGTTGCAATTACATTTGTCAAGGTGTTCACCATTGTAAAATAATCTCTACTGCTATTTTCTATTTCTTTTGTGTGCGTTTGGAATTTAGTATAAACAGTAGAGTATAACTCCAAAGTGCTCCAAAATGCTCCCTTTTCTTCTTCCTGGCAATGCAGTTATCACACAGTGAATAATCAATAAACTCTCTCTCTCTTTCTCTCTCTCTCTCTCTCTCTGAATTGAAATAGAATTGGGAAGCATCTTGAACTGAAATGGTCATTTTCTAAGTCTTCCTTTACAGCAGTTATAACCTCCAAACTCAGCTTTTATAACATCTGGCAGTAGGGGAACTGAGGACTTCCTGTGAAGCCTTAAAAGTAGATCAGTCCAGCTTTGGTCCCCTCCTCACTCAGCTGGGCCAGCAGACACTGGAACCAGTTGGCATCCCTGGTATCTGGCCATGACCATGAAGATGCCATAGAATTGTGCTCTCATTATTCACAATGCTCTGGTCAGATTTCAAAATACCCTGTTCATTTTTGGAGGATGAGTTTCTCATGGAAATGAGATCTTCTCTAGGCGTTCCACTAGAGGGTGCTTCAACTATACATATTACATATTTACATATGTAAACACACCCTATGTTGCTCATGCTACATATCAAGCACCTTCCTTTTCATTAACAAGTTCTGACATAGAAATGTGATTGGATTTAAATTTTTTTCTTCCCTTCCACCTGTGATCAGGTGGCCTTCCCCAAAATTTACCCTCCTTCCACAGAAACCAGGACTATGGGAAATGGTGATCTATCAGAATCGAAACTGTTAGTAGTGATAGGAGTAAGCTGAATTTCTCTACTTATACTCATTCCCTGGAAGAGATTTTGGGAGATTATTTGTACTTTTGGGAATTCCTCTGAACTACAGGGGAGGAGCTAGAGCTCTATTAAAAGTGATAGGTAAATGTCCAAAGTCCAGATGTTACATATATAGTAGGGGGTGGGGTACATAGAGGACAGATGCTCCTAATTGAAGAGGGGTCCTGGGGGCTGTAGGAGGTAGGGGGAAGGGTAAATAATGCAGAGCAAGGCAGCGGTTTGAGATGGTGATCATAAGGGAGTTCCCAAAATATGTGGATTTTTTAAAAGATTTCCCTTTCAGCTGTGTATTTAAAAGATTCCTTTTGTCTAAGATCAGAATAAGAAATCTTGAAAAGGGAGAATTGTTGTGAAGAGTCTTAAATGTTATTGGAAGGAGATGACAAAGGCCCAGTAAGCTCTTATGACTTCAGAGTTAAAGATGAATGAGGTCTATAGGAAATACGGAGGCATCCACAAGAAAGAGTGATCTGTGATTTTTAAGCATTGCTATAGATTACAATCACCTGGAAGAATTTATTGAAAATCTTTTAGAATTGTTTTTCAAAGTTCATATCTGGGACTGGAGCCATGCCTATATATTTCCCAAGTAATTTCAGTGTGCAAGTTTTGAGAAACAGTAATCTCAATCATTAGTTCTGAAACTTGTAGAAGGGCTTGTTAGAACACAAACTACTGGACCCCCACAGTTCATGATTTGATAGATTTAGGCTGGACACCCACAACGAGTGCTTAAAATGTGGTTAGTCTCAGACATAAAAAAATGTTAGCAAGGATATGGAGGAAAAGGGACATTTTGTGCATTGTTGGTAGGAATGTGAACTGGTTCAGTCCTTCTGGAAAACAGTTTAGAGATTCCACAAAATATTTACAATGTATCTACTGTATGACCCAGCAATTCCACTCTTTGGTATTATCCAAAGTCTACATAAACATTAATTCAAAGAGATACATGCACTCTTATGATCATTGAAGGACTATTGACAATATCCAAATAATGAATACAGCCTAAGTGCCAATGACAGATTGGATAAAGAAAACTAGGTGTGTATGTATATATATATATGGTGGAATACTACTCAGCTATTAAAAAGAGATGGAATTGTGCATTTGTGACATGAATGGAACTGGAAGGGATTATGCTAAGTAAGCCAGGAGAATGACAATACCAGGTGATTTCACTCACATAGGATATAGAGAAACAAAGGAACAGACAAAACTAAACCCAAACAGAACTTAGAAATTTACCACAGAATTGAAGCTACTAGAGATCAAGGGTGCAAGTGGGAGACAAAGGGGAAGGGGGATCCACGGGCTATGGTGAAGATTATGGGTGTTTTAGCAGTAGATGTAGTAACACTTATCTGAAGAGGTGTGAGCCCCTGAATCATATAGCATATTATAAACCAATGTGACCTCAACAGCAAGAAACATGGTTAGAGCAAATTAAGATGTGTAGTAAGTTAAAAACACACAATAGATTTCAACTAATAAAAATGTAAAATATCTCTAATGTTTTCTTACTGGTATCATGACATTATACTTAATAGGCTCATTTAGGTTAACTTCTTTTTGCTTTTTAAAATTTGACTACTAGAAAATTTTAAATTACATATGGGTTCATATATTTCTATTGAATAGTTTTGATTTTGATCAGCATTTCACAAAGAGAGTCCTAATACAAAAACCACCTATATAATAATTTTAAAAGAAAGATTTCCTAGCCCTTATCAATAGACATAGGATGTCAAGAGTGGCTAAAAGAATCTGCATAGCTTTTTCAGTGAATGCATCTGATGCTAACTAAATATGGAAACTGCTGGCTTAATTTGAAAAAAAAAAAAGAGAAATAGTTATTTAGGATTTGACTGTGACACAGTCCAGTGCAGAGCTCAAGAAGAGAACCATGAGGATGCTCCATCTTTAAGAACAAAGTCTAACTGATGGCACAATATATTGAGGGGGGAGCTTTTTGAATAGAGAAACATGAATGTAGGATATCTGTCTCTTTGCTACTCACAATGTGAACCTTGAATGAACAAGCACCAGCATCACTTGTGGGGTTATTAGAAATGCAAATCTTGGGCCTCACCCCTAAGCTAGAGACTCTGAATCTCCATTTTTTCCAACAAGACCCCAAGATAATTTGTGCTTATTCAGATCTCTTTACAATACTATTTCTATATGTTTTACTTCATCCATTTTAAATGTAAAAGGCAATCATTTTGTGAAAATACCACGTTATGCAGCCATTGACATAAATCATTTTTAAAGCATTTCTATTACTCCAATAAAATCCATCATGACCATTTGCAGTTAATCTCCATTCCTACCCTCAGGCAACCACTATTCTGCTATCTCTACATACTTGTTTTTTCTGGACATTTCATATAAGTGGAATCACATACACTATGTGGTTTCTTATGCCTTGCTTCTTTCACTTAGTATAACGATTTTTGAGATTCATCTATGCTTTACATGTATTATTACTTTATTTTATTGCATTCCATTTCTTGTTACTCAATTTTATGAATAACATTCCACTGTATGAGTATGACACATTTTGTTTATCTGCTCACCAGTGGATGAACATTTTTTTTCTAAATTTCATCCTTAAGAAAATGCTGCAAAGAAAATGTGTGTCCAAGTCTTTATGTGGACATATGTTTTCATTTCTCATGGGTGGATACTTAAGGATGGAACCACTGGGTAATGAGTAGTGGTCATTTGAGATGTACAAGCCTCAGGAATTTTCTAAGTGTTTTATGATGTGATAACTCCTGTGTAAGGGGTACACATGAGTTTGGGATTTGTTCACGTCTCAGTGAGGTTTGGGTCTACTACTTGCAACTGTATGATATTGGACAAGTAACTCAGTTAGGTCCATGAATTAGGGTTATAGTTCCCAGTGCATGGAGTTAGTATGAGGATTATGCAGGTTATACACAGATATTGGAACCAGGTGAACCCAGGTTGAAGGCTTGTTTTGTAATCTTTTGATGATCCTGGTTCTGTTCCCAAATTTCTTAAATTCTCCATATCTTTATCTGTAAATAACAGAAAATGATACACACCTTGTGAGGCTGAACGTCTTCTAGATAATGATCTTAACACAACACTCAACAAACCTTAACTTCTATTATGTCATGAGATGACATGAAGAAACTTTAAGTGCATATTAAAAAGTGAAAAGTCTACATACTATCTTTCCAAACATAGGAAAATGTAGAAAAAACAAACAGTAAATGAGATGGTAAAAAGATCAGTCATTGTTAGGGACTTGCAGGGAGGGAGGAATGAATTGGCAAAGCCCAGGAAATGTTTAGGACAATGCAACTATTTTGCATGGGACTATCATGGTGGACACATTTGTCAAAGCCCTGGAATGTATCATACTCACCTTGAGTGCACACACTCTCAGAGCAGGCTTTGGACTTTGGATGACAGCATTGTGTCAATGGAATTTATTAGTTGCAACCTGTGTTTCATTTGGGTAAATAGGGGAGGTTCAACGGGATAGAAGCTACAAATGTTTGGGGCAGGGAGTATATGACAATCTCTTTGTATTTCCTGCTCTATTTTGCTGTAAATATGACACTACTCCAAAAAACAAAGCCTACTTAAAAATTAAAAAAAAAAAACAAACAAACAAACAAACATTAGCTTCTACTATGTAAAGCACCTAGGGCAAAGTAGGTACATGGGAAATGTTTAAAGGGACTTCTATATCTTGTCTCTTTCCTGAGAAATATTAAGAGGACATATACACACACAGCATTTTGAAAACACAGGAGTTTTTCATAAGCAAAGTCAGACATTCTTGACTTCACACATAATTAGCAGTCATTCAATTCCAAGTCCAGGGGAAATGCCTATGGTACTGTGTTTTAACACCAGAACAGGTAGGCACATACTGCGTGACTATCTGCTCACATTACCTAGGGAGTCCTTTGAGCATGATCATTGAAAAGAAGACTCACTGATGACTGAGCTGGACAGACTCTTAGCTGATCAGAGAAAACCAGCAGCAGCCAGAGAGTCATGGGTCAGTGAGTTCGACTGACCAATTTTTCAAATAATTCTAGAACCAGCTTTCATGGATGTCAATGCTTCAGTGAGCTCATTACCTAAATATACACCTATGATAATATGCTCTTTTCCACATTCTAATTTAAAGACTTCTTACAAAATGTCAGTTATGCACAGGCATAGTAATGTGTGATGAGAGCTTCCGACCCCTTCTTTAGGTGTGCTCCAGTGCCCTTGACCATCCTCACCCATTCATTCCCTTTGCTTATGTGGCTGGAAGCTAACAGGATTGCCTCCTTTCCTGGAGGTAGAAAAACTCCTAAAGAAACTGTCCTGAATCTCTGTCCATCAAACTAAGTCCACAATCTTCCCTGACTCTGGAGGCCTATTCAGTTGAGCAGTGAGGGAATCTCTTCCTCTCTTCTAAAACATCATTGTATTATTCTGCTAGGGCTTCTGTAACAAAATATTTGAGACTGCATCCTTAAGCCACAGATATTTCCTCACAATTCTGCAGACTGAGACCAGAGAGTCCAAGATCAAAGTATATCAGGATCTGGTGTCTAGTGAGGGTTCTCTTATTCAGTTGTAGGTGGCCACCTTAGGGGTTCCATCTCCTAATACTGTCCGGAGGTTAGGGCTTCAACATATGAACTGGGAGCAGGGCAGCCACTCACCAGAAGGATGCATTAAAAAGAACCCATTGTTTGCGTATTACAGCTCTTCTCCCTGTTGGTGTGGGTAGGGAGATGTGAGAGCTAGAATGGAAAACATCTATTCTGAAGTCAGCGTGAAGTCAGCCTTGAGTTAGACTTAAGGAACTAAACTCCAAATCATTTTGTTCGCAGGAATAAAATGATTGTCACTGCATGATCATCATGGCTGAAAGTTGAGAAGAGTTTGTCACTTCATCTTATTCATAAAAAAAAGGGTTAAAAAAGCAAAAGCCTTCTGACTAAGGCACCAGTTGCTTAGCTTTCACTGTGCAGCTGTAATGGTATTGCTTCTCTCTCGGCATTTAGCAGAAATATTAAAGTACATTACATCTCTGCTGGGGCTTAATGACAACGGGAATCATCCCAATTCAAAAGGTAATTATTTATCTAGTGACCTTTCACAAAGTGGCACATTTTCCTTCAGGATTTTATGCAGCGACTGATATTTCTAATGAAGTTTGGTCTCTCCCCTCCCCCCAATCAATTGTTGGTATTTGAATGTCATGGAACTAAAAGCTGTGAAATTAAGCCTGCTGTGCAAGCTATGAACATGGGGAGCTGCAAAGAGACTGGAGGTCCCTCTCATGTAATATTAGCACACCATTATGGACTCAAGGCATCATGGATTGCTGTGATGACAGGAACATACACTCTTGAGCATTTGGAGCTTGTTTGGAAGGGTTAATGTCAATTTCTCTACCACAACACCAGCATGAAGGTTGGGTCAGTGCTGGAGGGCTTTGTATTCACTGTCTCAATTTCCATTCCAATCAGCTGTGACACCATGGGCAATTTTCTTGGCAATCAGTAAAGATGTAAGGGTGAGGGAACAGGTGCCTGCATCAGGCCTTCACAACAGGCAAACTTCTAAGGTGTTTTTATGTATTGATCTGAAATGTCATAGGAATTCCTAAGCATGGGTTCTTTGGTGACTATAGTCACTGGTTGCTCTCAGAAATACTGAGGAAGGTTGGCAGTCTCATCCATGACTTAGAAATTGATAACACTGTAGTCAGAGTTTTTTTAAAATATAGGCTTAATGTTATTGAAGTACAGCAAGGTCAACAGATGATGAGTTGACTGCCATTCATAAGGCAGCTCAGGAAACTCCTAGATCCCAAAAGGAGGGGACACTCAGGGTAGCAGCAGACTCAGACAAGAGGCAGAGGGAGAAGGAAGAAAATGCCTTCAAGGGCTTCTATTGTAGTATTCAAAGGATGGAATGGATGAAGCAGGGTAAGCCACTATGGATTGCTTGTTTGAATAATTTGTGTGGGTTGTGTTCACAGAGACTGTCTCAGTTGTCTGGTGCATGGCCCATGGTGATTTGGGCAGATATAGAATGTGAGATAGAGAAGGTGCTGAATGTGGGCTCTGGAATGGTTGGTCTATGTATTTACCACATGCTGGCAGGTGAGTCCTTTATTCTGTCTAGCAGCTGTTGGCTGTCTCTGGGAGGGGTATTCTTCCAGGTCCTAGATGTCAAAGCTTCAGAAACATATGGTTAATACACAGAGGAATGAGCTGTTAAGCATCAGTACACATGACTGGTGGGGCAGAATATTAATTACAAGTAAAACATCAAGATTTCTGATACCTAAATACAGAATCAGTTTCAAGCAGGGGAAGAGAGCACAGGATCATACTACCAGACTACTTTTTTTTCTAGGGATTAGGGAGTTGGTGACATTATTCTCTTTCCCTGCCCCTTGCTATACTGCCCAGTCTACTACTTTTCAATATGATGGTCCAGGCCTATACAGACTTATCTCCTTTACCCCATCTCTGTACATGTGTACACAAGGGGAACTTTCTTCATTTTTTCAGTCAGTTTCCTAGACATGCTCCCCTACTGTGTAACTGATCCATCTTTGTTCAGGCCAGTGTCAGAACAAAAGAAATATAGTTTGTTGGATACGAGATGCTTCAGCAAATCATACTGGGAAGTTCTATCTTAGAGAAAAGAGCCCTATTCAAAATAAACCTTTTTTTTAAAAAAAAGTCCTTTTTTTATTAATTTATGCCAAGACCTCACATGTTTCACAATGAGGTTTCAGGACTGTGACTTCTTCTTTGGTTCTGTTATACTAACTGGCCTTTAGTGTCTGGAAACTTCTTTTTCTACCAAAGTGAGAGGGCATAACAAATTCTGTAATTTGTAATTTTAGTTCTCATTGGAGTTTCAGATTTATAACATGGTCAGTGAACAGTGTGTTAGGTGGTTTTCAATTTCTGATACACATTGGAATCACTAAGGGATATTTTCAAAATATCAGTATCCAAGTCTCTTTTCTGTAGGTATTCTGATCTAAATGATTTGGGGTGGGGGCCCAGGAAAGGTGTATATTTTAATTTCCCAGATGATCATAATGTGTAGCCAGGAATGAGAATCAGCAAGGAGAACAGTGTACCTGACAAAATCAATGAACAGTGACAGGAAAAGATGACCCAGGTTCACCTTGCAACTCCAATTCCCCTACAAGAATGATTCACAGATGTGAGATACAGAAACCACTAACCAACTGGTCTTTAAATTTCTCACAGGATCCTCTTGTGTCTGTCAATCAACAAGAGACCTGATGACCTCATACTCTCCCTTAAAATCCTTCAACAGTTCTCCGTCTTCTGAGAATGAAGTCTCTATAACATGCTATACTGGTTACTATTGTTCCATACCAAAACACCCCAAAGTTTCATTCATTTTATTATGCTTTTAGATTCTGTGAGTTGATCACTTGGTTAAGATACAGTGGGAAAAATGTCTGAATTCTCCCTAAGGAAGACTCAAAATCTGGGAACGGTTTGACAGTTAAGGAGCTAAAACCATCTAGAATTATTTTCACTCATGTGTCTGGAGGCTGATACTGACTGTTGTCTGGGACTTCAGTTAGAAGAGTCGACCTGATTAACTATATGTGGCTTTTTCTTGCAGCCTGGTGGCTGAGCACCAATATGGCACCACAGGTTAGTTAGACTTCTTAGTCCAACTTAGTTGGTTCAACATACCCAAACCAAGGGTCTCAGTGGACAAGGCCTAAGAGGCCCTGGAAGTCACATAGCATCTTTCTACTCTATGCCATTTTTAAGGGGGTCATTGTGAACAACCCCACCTCTAGATGATAGAAAATATGTCACATTGTAAAAAAGCAAGTGCAATGTGAGATATATTTGGTGTCCTGAGACCAATTTCCAGCTTGAATGTATGGAATCTTCCCCACACCAATAAGCATTTCTTAGACACCATCGAGAATTCAACTCAACTCTAATACCATCTACCTGGAGACAGCATCAGTTCCCATAGGTAAATAGCTTAGTCTCACTAGATTGCCCTCCAATTTGGACACCAGTTCTAAGCTTAGGCTTTTATTCACACTTGGGATCAACTGACTAACAAATCAAGGTTCCCAATACATTCTCTCAGGTTAATTATTTTCAAGAATGAGTCACAGATCTCAGGAAACCCTTTAGTCACTAGATCACTGATTCATTACAAAGGATATGATTCTGTAAAGGTCAGAGGCAAATCATACAAAAGCAAGATATAAAGAAAGGGCATGGAATTTCTATTCTACCCAAATCTCCATACATTCACCAACCCAGAATCTCTCTGGAGTGTCTTCTTTTGGGTTTTTTTATGGAGGCTTCATGACATAAACATGATGAATTAGATCCCTGGCTACTGGCAATTGAACTCAACCTCTATTGCCTCTTTCTTCCCTGGAAGACATTTTATATTCAAGTTGGTTTCCCTGGAAACCTGCCTCCATCCTGAGGTGTTGTCCAGAAATTCACCTCAGTAACAAGAGACACCTTTACCATTAGGAACTGAGAAGACCACTACGAAGATCAAATATATATGAATAAGATGTTTGAGTTTATTTGAATGACCAAATATGTATTTATTATATTTTACATTATCATAGGAGTTACTCCCGGAAACACAATCTTTTTTTTTCTTTGGAAAACAGAATATGCCACAATGAATACAAACACTGCCACTATTTCCCTGCAGTACATCATCTTCCTCTGAAGCAACATCTTCCTCTAGCCTCTTAGGCTGAGGTATTGGCAGCTATCCGAGAGCATAGTGCTTTTCCAAGTCCCCTTCACTTTCACCTTTCTCTATTGCACCTGTCTCCCCTGCTTAAATTCCCCACACTGATTCTTTTCGTTTTACTTAATATTTATTTATTGATTACACACACATATATATATAAAATGACATCATTGTCTACCCTGAGGTTTTCCCATCACCTTGTCACCTGTGATCCATCTTTATCTTTTGTGCCCTTCCCCTCCCTACTTAAAAATTTTTATTTGTTTTTCCCTTTTGGGTGTTCCTCTCCCCTCCCCTTCCTCTTGTTCCTCCCTCTGGTTACTTTGTCTCCTCTTTTGATATCAGCTATTGGGCGATTTTTAGACCCCTGGACTCTTCCTTTTCTTTCCTGGAACAAGGTCCTTTTCATGGGGGAGGATGTGTTTTCCTGAGATGCAGCAGCCTGTGCTGCTTAGTTTTCCAGGCATAGCTTTGTTGCAGATAGCCAGTTCAAGCCTGTTTGGGTTCAATTGTTGCCTCCTCATATTGCTGGTTATCTCCTCCATTCTGGTTTCTGTCCCACTTTGCTTCTTCCTTGCTTTATATAGTTCTGATCCCTAGCATTGGGGACCTCTCTCCCAGCTGTTGTCAGAAAAGTTCCCTGATGGAGATAGATATTGGTGGATGGTTGTTCCGGCTCATCTCCTGATAGTTTGTAATGCCACAGGGTCCCTGTCCTGTCTCTGTGACCTTCCTCTCCCTGTGGAATGGGAAGGTGCCTCACTCATGCTGAAGGCATCTCTGAACCAGGAATTTGGTTCCCATGGGCAGAATCCTTGTAGGTGTATTTCTGAGACAGGTCATCACTATCAATGGTCTCACAGCCCTGTGTCCCATGGATTCAACATGTTCTTTTTGGTTCTGCCCAAAAGATATGTCTAGGGCCTTTGTTCTTTCTCCTCATCTCCTGCTTCATGCATATCTGCAGCTGGATTAGTGATCTTGCTCTTCCTGGTGAGCACTGACTGGGTTTGGAGTAAACCAGAGGGGGCATATTGCCCTCCCCCCCACCATGGACCAACGCTCCTGCAGTCAATTGCCCCTCATGGCTTCAGACCTCTGAGGGTAGGAAATACCCCACCTGCTCCTCACCTCCACTCAGGCAGCATGGGGTTCCCGGAAGTTTCTGGACTGTCTAAGACGCAATAGGGGACCACCCACCTCATGGTCCCCAAACCCAAAGAGAGCAGCAGGGAAAGGAAGAACCTCTACCCATCTTTATTCTTAATCTCCTTGTGGGGATGGGCTTAAGCATCACCTCCGGGAAGGTGTCCTTGATGGTGTCTAGGTGTTCTTTATGTGGTGGCTGTGTCTCTTCTCAAATAGGGTCCTTGGCTTACTCGGTGCTACTTGGTTATTCATGTCTCTTCCTTCACTACTGTCAGTTTGAAGGCAGAGGCAAGTTTATTTTACTATCACTAACATTTAGGAATATCTAGCACTTAGTAGGTCTTCAAAATAGAGTAGTTTTAATTTTATTTGTTTTTATTTTTAGATTTTGGGCATTTCATTTGTAAAATAAACAATTGTAAAATAAAAAATAGTTTATTTTTTCACAATATAGGATTTCTCCCCACAGGTGTGGTCACAATAATTTTCTCACCACCAAAGTACCCATAGTCCTCCAACCTAGTCCATTTTGCTCTCCCCCATTTCAGAGTAGCTTTTATTATTTGGTTCACACCATACTGGGGAATACACACTTTATAAAACTATGATGGAAAATTATAATTGCCTCTGAGACTTGTGGTATTTCTCCAATATCCCAAATCCAATGGGGAAGCAAGAAGCAGGTATCTGGTGGGGACACTAGAGGTCTGCTTTGCACCACAGCACAACTTGTCCCTTAGCCTTAGGTGGTCATTTATATCTCTCCTGGTCTCTTATTTCCATTACAAAAATGTCTCCCTTGAGGGTTAGTGAATAAATTTGTTAATACTGGAGAAGGGCTTAGGATGGAAGGAGCTGTGTGTGAGCTTAATATTATTAATAATAATGGTAGTAAGATTGATAATTCATTTCCATGGCACTTCTATTCAGTCTGTACAAAACTGGAAATTGGTTGTGTTAAATTGGCTTACCTACTCCATTTGGCCCTGTCAGGAAAATCGATGAGACACACATGAATATTCTCCTATGTACATACCCATTTTCAAAGTTAGAAAATCATCAATATTTATTATAAGTGGTTGTAGAGAAAATGGATGAATATTTAACACATGACAGCATAGAGGTTATTATTAAATGTACTTGGCCAAGCAAATTCTGCAGCTATTATTTTGGTTTTAACTTACAACAGAAAATCCATATTTTTAATTAGATACATGGGCATGTTTGCAAGACCTTCACTGGAAAGGTCTCTGGAATCTGAAGGCAGAGAACAATTTCTGAATGGCAAAAGCTGCTCTATGCCTTTATGTCTATCCAGAAGTTCCAGGAAATTGGAACAAATTGCTTCTAGAGATTTTCTTGGTTTTACTGATGGGCAGCCTAATATTAGACACAGGAAATGCCAAACCAAGGGTTATTCATTTTAATGGGATTTGTATGCCCCATATCAGGACTCATTGAAAACATTTCAGGAAGACACTGCCAGTCACTGGATATTTTGAAGAACTAGTCTCTGGTCCTAAATGCATCAGGAAGAGAATGGAACAGGAGACTATATGGAAAGAACATTGAAGCAGGAAATGAAAACAAGTTCTAATCTGTGTTCATCTGCTAACCAGCTCTGTAGTCTTGAAACAAGACTTCATCTGTGGGCATTTTATTTGTAAAACAAACTAGAAGATTTTCAAAGTCCTTTCCAGTGCTCACTTTCAATAAGCTTAGACATATTATGTTGAACCCCAGGTGTGAAGCATCCACATTTGCATGTCTCCACATGTCACTCCCTCCCAATGGATTGGTGAAGAGTCCCAGACAGTGGGGTTCTGAAAGGAGCCAAAGTGGTTGTAGTGCCCAGGTCTAACTCTGCTGGACCTGGAGACACTGGTTTCTGCTGACACTTGCATGCTTAGGGTCATTGGGCCCTCAGAACTAGCTACTGTTATCTGAATTCCATTTACTGATAGAAAGGACAACATTCACAGCCTGGACCCAATAGTCTGATTGCAGGGAAGTTGTGGACTTGGAAGATGGAGAGTAAATGGGACAAACAGGTAGAAAGAGAAGGAAGTACAATCACCATATGCCCAGAACTCAGGGACTTAATCTATAAAGTAGTAAGAGCTCCACCTACATCCTCTCATTCATTCAGGTACAAGCAGCACAAAGAAAACACAGCTCTATTGGGAGTAAGTAGTGTTCTGAGTCCCATAGTCCATGACTTGGGAATCTAACCACCAGATACTTCACCACCCCACGGGAAACAGTGCCAGGATGGGTTATAGTAAGTGTTCTTCAGAGAAACAATTCCAACAGATATAAATTATGTAGAAAATTGACTTATGCTGTTATAAGGACTTAGAAGACCCAAGATTGGCAATTGGTAAGATGGAGACCAGAGGGATCAGTTCCAGTTTGAAAGTAGAATGCTCCTATGTCCCAGCTTGGGTGGTCAAGCAAGCCAGGTTCCCTTTTACTCAACCTTTTTGTTCTGTTTAGATGTTCAATTAATGACATGAGACCCACCTGCACTGGGAAAAGCAATCTGCTTCATTTGGCCTACCAATTCAAATGTTAGTGTCATTCAGAAATACATTCATGGATGCTCCGAGAATAATGTTTGAATACCCTGGGTACACTATAGCCCCGTCAAGCAGATACAGTAAGTTAACCACCACATCACTCTGATACCACTCGGTTCCCTAATCTTTTCCACAACAGAATCTCCAACTTTTGTCTTGTTGAAAATTAAGGTGAGCCAGGTAGGTTGCCTGGCAACCATACCACTTTCTCTGAGAGCAGTCACTCTCTCCTAAATGCCAGTTAGAACTTTCCCTCTCTCCTTAAACATCCAACACTTCTTCCCCATCCTTCTCTTTCTTTGTTGTTATCTGGGAAAAATAGAAGCTCTTTGAGAACTTGCAAAATTTGCTAGTCCAACATTGAACAGCCTACTAGCATCTGCCCCCACCTCCCTGCCTTCCTTCCTACCTGTTCCTTTAGGGGAGCCCCATGCTCCCAGTTGATGCCTGTGCCCTGGTTACAAGACCTTCCCATTAGTCAATTAATATTTCTTCTTTTACTACATCATGAATTTTCCCTCCCCTATGGACTATGTCTGTCAACACATAAATACAGGGTTCTTAGTTCCATCTTACACACACACACACACACACACACATTGTTAGTAAGCTCATATTTTTACTTCCAGATTTTTATTTCTACATATTGCTCATTATTTGCTTTTTTTTTAATAGGTGAGAACCTTCTCCAATTCCTTGCCTCAGGATCCATATCATCTATTTAACCAAACTTTAACCACTGTCACCCCACCACAATCACTAACTCATCCATATTGCCATGGATGAGTAATATCTCAATCATTCTCTTCTTCAACAATAGTATTTGACACAGTGTATTGTTCCACCCTCCTTTAGTCCTGGGATACCACATAGTCCTCATTTCCCAAGTACTGTACAACTGGCTCCTTCTTAAGAAGTTTCTTTTGCAACTTCTTCCTTATTTCTCCAACCTTAATGCTGAATTTCTCCCTGGCATCTTTCAATTTCTGTTTACACTTGCTCTCTGGACCTCATTCATCATGTGGTTTTAAATATCATAAACTTGCTAACAATGCACAAAAGAAATCTCTGGTTTGAGAAAAGTACAGGCAAAATACTCCATCACTTACACTTCAGAACCCTCTTTCAGGACACATTTACAGATGCTAAGAAAATGAAGGAAAACAGTTAGGATTACAACAAGCTAAAAAGCTTCTGTACAGCAAAAACCATACAAGTGATAAGGGTCTGATATTGAAGATCTACAAAGAACCCACGTGACTCAAAAAAGCAAACAAAGCAAAAAGTCCAGTCAAAAAATGGGCAGAAGACCTTAAAAGACACTTTTCCAATGAGGAAATACAAATGGCAACCAGACATGAAAAAATGCTCAACATCACTTATAATTATGGAAATACAAATCAAAACCACAATGAGATACCACCTCACACCAGTAAAAATTATCTACATCAAAACACTGGGCAACAACAAGTGCTGGAGTGGATGTGGAGAAAAAAGGATACTTTTACACTGCTGGTAGGAAAGCAAACTGGTTTAACTACTATGGAAAACTATGTGGAGGACCTTCATACTATTTCAAATGGAACTACCATTTGATCCAGCAATCCCACTTCTGGGAATCTACCCAAAGCATACAAAAACAGTAATTCAAAAGGATACCTGTACTTGGATGTTTACTGCAGCGCTATTTACAATAGCCAGGATATGGAAACAACCTGAATGGCTAAAAAAGTTGTGGCATATTTATACAATGGAGTATTATTCAGCAATAAAAACACAAACTCATGTCATTTGCAGTAACATGGATGGAGCTAGAAGGAATTACACAAACTAAATAAATCAAAGAGAAAAAGACAAATACCAGATTGTCTCACTTCTGTGTGGGATATAGGGTAAACAAACAAAATAACAAAACATTAAATTTAACAAACTGATCACTGAAGTGAAGCATACAGAGGGAGGGGGAAGGAGGGAGGTAGGGAAGGAGAGAGGATCAATAAAAAATTTATGGAAAGAAATCTCTGGTTTGAACCTCTTTGTTGAACCCTGACTGTACTACTGAGCAGCCTACCTGTCCTTTACCCTTAGCTGTTCAATAGACATCTTGTAGTTAATGGGGCTCAAACCAAAACTCTGAGCTTCCTTCCAACTGTCTTTATTAGTTCCCCAGGGCTATGATAACAATGTCCTGCCAGTCGTGTGGCCTCAAAAGAGAAACTTAGTGTTTCACAGTTCTGGAAGTTAGAGTTGAATCCAAGCGCCAACAAGGAAGCTTTCCTCTAAGGACTGTGAGAAGAAATCTGTTGTATGGCTTTCTGCTAACTTCTCTCTAGTGTCCAGCTTTCCTTGGTTTGTAGGTCTCTGCCTTTACTTTTACCTGGTGTTCTTCCCATTTCTAAATTTATCCTCTTTAAAATAGTATTGATTAAGTTAGACTAGAGGTCCACCCTATTCTAGTATGACCTCATCATAAATAATTACACCTGTAACCATTTACAAATAAGGTACTAGAGGTTAAATGCAAAAATATGAATTTGGGGCATGCTATTTGACCCTGAGAATTCATTAGCTACAGTGTTCCCATCTCAGTTGGTAATAATGCCATCCTTCCAGGTGTATAGAACAAAGAGTGGAGTCATGCTTGACTCCTTTTTGGTCTCCAGCCCTAATATAGCAACAAGTCCTCTTGACTCTTTTTAAAATATATCCAGAATCTATTAACCTTAGATTAATAGATTAAGGCTCACTGACCTTACTACTACTACCACCTAATTCAGGCAAACCTCCCCTTTATCTTCTTGGTAGCTGTAGAAGATTTCTGGTTGGTTACCTTGTTTTCACCCTCCAGGCAGTTTAGCTATAACTTTCACTGACACAACAGCAAAAATAATCTATTTAAAATATTATTCAGTTAGGTCATTTCTCTGCTCAAAACCTTCCAAATGTGATGGCAGCCACTTCAACTAAGAGCCTCCATCCTCAGAAGTCTCTACAAGACCCCGCACTGCTCCCCATCCTGTGACTTCTTCTGTTCCCAGTAGTACCTAATTGGCACACTGGCCAACCTCACTATTTTCTGAGGGCATCAGGAATTTTCATACTTAGAATGGTCCCCTCCACCCCCCAGGCCTTACTTCTTTGCCTCCTTCAAGCATTTTCCAAGATGTCTCCTTTTCAGGGACACTTTCCCCAATCACCCTAACTAAATTCCACTTTAATGGAGTTTATGGCAAAAATGAGGCAGGGAACATTTGTGCCCATGATATCCTGTTCTTTTGTGTAATTAACCAACTATATGCAAATTTTTCCTCAAACCACTAACATCCACAAACAAATGCAAGCAGGTGCTTAGATGAGGCAAATTTTTAATATCATAATTTTTCTTTCTTCTGGACTGAGCCAACTTAAAACTGCCAGAATGTATGGCCATGAATTGGCAGTAGTCAATGTTGCATGAGCTCATAAATCTTGCTCAAGGGCAATGTAGATGACTCTGCAAGCTCATACAACATTCATGGAATCTGAGCCATTTTCAGTATGGGTAGTCATGTAGTCAGGAGACTTAAGACTTGGCCACAAAGGAAATTAACGTGTTCATACCCTGATATCATAAACACACAAGTCCTTTTTCTCAGTTTTACTGAGAAGTTTGGAATGCCTCTTGCAGTCTTTGACATTGTTAAGTTCCTTGAAACTTCCAAAGTTCTGCCAACCAAGGAGAAATAGAGGGACTTCCCTGGTCCATGCTCTGTATAACACATTCCCACAGGCCTCCTTCACTCCTGCAGCTCTTGACATCAGCAAAATCACTGCTGCTTGTTGCTGCTGTTCTCCAGTAATTTGCTGTGATTTCTAGTAAACATCTGCTTCTTTGAGACTTTTCTTGTTCTCAGACCTGTAGATGCCTGATGTTCCCCTTATTTTCCTCCTCCATAACCATCCATAAGACCATGTAGGGCTTGTGATTGATATAAGTGATAGAGGCTAGCTTTGTCTCACTGGCTTATATTCTGGGAGTTGGAATTATTTTTTCACTGATTCTACTTCAGACACAGTGCCCAGTGACCAAAAATCTGCAATTCCGAACATCCTCCTTCATACTTTATGACAAAATTCATAGTCCAAAGGATAATTCAAATCCTGAGAGGGAAAGGAATAACACAGGTTCAGAGTAGGAGATCTGGGGTTTGAGTTCCAGTCTCAAACACTGCACTTTCTTTACATTATCCAATATTGCATCTCTTACTTATCAATGTTGTTGTTAGCATTGGCATTGCATAGTCATTTTACTCTTTTTGGAAAAATTGTCATACTTTCTATTTATCTTCTTAACTTTTAATTCTACTCAATGACTTGTGCTGTTCTCCATCTCCATTCATTTTTTGGAAAAACAAGTTCATTTTGGTGATTCATCAGTCATTTCTGTTAAAATATTTTTAAATATTCCCATACTCCTCAGACTTCCTTTAACCCTATATCTCAGATCTTAAACTGCCTTTGGGACATGAACATAGTAAAAATGACCTGTTTTAGATTCAAGTCTTTAAAAAACATACAACTAAGTGTTGTTGACCAGCAGCTCACTCCCCAGACTCTCACTGCATTTCCTGTAGCCTGCTTGACTCCATACCATCTGCTCCATTAAGAAGGGGCTCTCAGTAGAGTTGTCACAGTCATTACAAAGTGTTAGCAACAGCTGGTTAAGCATATTTATTCTATAGTAGAAACACAAGACCAGATACAATGCACAATATGGGCTTTTTCTTGGCAAGCAAGAGTAATAGGCACCAGATGTGGTACATGATGCTTAAGTGCTAGCAACTAGCATGACCTGGACATATCTCAACAGCAGTATAAACCCAGGTCCAGCCATGTGGAAATAAAAATCACAGTCCAGATAAGAGCAACTTTAGGAAATATGGCAGGGTGATAAATTCTGGGGACTGGGTAAGATGATTAGATGTGAGACACTTAGAAAGGCAATGAGTTTCTCTTTTTCCTTATTTACAAGGCTAATCATAGGAAGTAACTCACAAGTATTAAATGAAATGACAGATGAAATATTAGGAATTATCATTTTCCTCATCACGATGCATATATTACATGAGCTTGAACACGCCCATTTGAAGCTTGATATTTGGAGTGGAAGGTAAAAGGCAATGAAGAAGAAAAATAGTCTTATTCCTTTATCCACTCATTTAAACATTATTCATCAAGTGTTTGCCATTTATTGGATACATTTCCAGCACTGAAGATAGAGCAGTGAACAAAGCAAAGAAATCCCTGCATTTCTGGGTACACTGCTGTAGTGAAGACAGACAAAAAATAAGCCAATAGAGAAGGAAATGAAATGCACACAAAAATAATCAGAATGAGACATGCATTCTGTAAATAATTAAAACGTTGCTCTCATAAGGACTGGGCAGAGACTTTACTTTGGATGATCTGGAATGATAAGAACCTGTTCTGTGAAGATCAGAGGGAACAGCATACCAGGAAGAAAAGACAGAAGAGCAAAGTTCCTTATGTAGGAAGAAGCTGGTATATCTCAGTGGAAGGAGGCAAGAATGGAGGGGCTGACAGGGGAAATAACACTCAATAAGTTCCGAGAAGCAGGTAGGAACAAGTTATATAAGGCTTTGTAAACCAGGGCAGGAGTCTGGATTTTGTTCTAAATGAGGGTAGGCAACTAGAATAGTTGGTAATGTATTAGTCTTTACATAATAAACAACTATGTAGCTAGAAAAAATATATGACTCAATGACTTTCAGACATTGAATAAGGGCAGCGCAAAACTCAATCCCTGAGAGAAGAGTAACACAGAGAGTAACACAGGAGAGTCTGTCTCCTGGTCATCTTGGTTTCTTGTGTAAAGGCACTTTCTGAAGCACAGTGTAAGGAGTTAGAGCTTGAAGAAAGCACACCAATCTCACAGAGCTGAATAAAAAGAGATCAGAATATGGGGTGCTAAGGCAGTTGGAATTTTACAGAGCAGTATACCAGAAAGGAAGGCAGTATGCAAAGAAAGAATTCCAGAATCTGCATAGTAGTCCTCTGAATACTGACCAAAGCTGAGGACACACATACAAAGGGTACAGTCTGATCAGGTCTGAATGTGAACAGTTACTGGGATCTGGGAACAAAGATTTCAAAGGGCAAGGCATGCCCTGAAGGATGGATTGGACAGTTTTTGTAAAATGAACAGAAACTAGTTAAAGTGAAGCATAGAAAGAAAAATTTCACCCCCTCAAAAAAAAAAAAAAAAAAACAAACCACAGAAGACAGACTCACTGACTTGTGGGGTATGACCAAGCAGCCTAAGTGTGTATGTGTCTAACTGGATTCACAGGAATTGACAAGAACTTTTTTTGAAGAAGTAACTCAAAGCTTCCAAATTTGACAAAAACATTAACCCATAGATCCAAGCATCTCAAAAACCACAAGCAGAATATAGATAAAGATAATCAGATCCAAACACTTAAGAGGGATATGCCCACAGTATGGCAAAACAGTGTGACTAAAAGTCATCACTCTCCTGAAAAATATAGCTTAAAAAAGGGGGAAAGGACTGATATAATATCCCAGAAAATCTCAGACTCTTGCAACAGGTCTGCAGATCACTTCCAGAAAGATCAAAAACCAGAGAGCGAAGGCCAAGGGCATCAGATGACTCAGAGAGCAGCAGCTCCTCTGAAGCCAGCAGCCACAATGAACATTAGCGCACCATGGAGGAGGCACTCACAGTCAGCTGAAACTGCAGGCATCATTAGGAGAAGCAGCATCACCTCTGACCCCAACACCAGTTGACTCCATCTGGGAGACTTAGGAGATTGAGACAGTACAGCACCACCATGTCTGCTTGTAGTTCCCCTGGAGTCAGTCACCTTATTGGCTCTAGTATACTGTGAAGGAGGCACCTGAAACCACTATCAGCAGGAGCATTGTCTCCAACCCCAATACAAGCTAACCCCAGCTGGGAACATCTTGGTTGCCTGGAGGATGTAGGAGATTGAAGCCATGCAGCACCAGTATGGCTGCTTACAGCTCCTCCGGAAGGAATCACATAGGCCATCAGCCCACCGTCAGAGAAGGCACCTGCAACCATCTGAGAGCACACTGACTACAGCTGGGGACACTGCTTGCTGGGAAGACTCAGGGGATTGAGACTGTATGACACCACTACTGCAGTTCACAGATAAGAAGTCCTTGCCTGTGCTTGCACTGGGCACAGGATCAGAAGTCCCCTCTCCACACACCCACTCCATAAAGGTGCCCTGGAAAATTCTGATAGGAAGGATAAAAACTTACCTGCAAAGGACAACACATCCAGCCCCTCAGCACAGGGGCACTCTCAAGTGAGTAAGCTCAATGGAGAAGTGCAGAGAATTCAGCAAGTGAGAGGCCCTCCATCTTCACCTTGAAGCCAGGACCCCAATATGGATAGTATTAAAATTTAGGTATTGATTCCATTAACTGTGTCTGATAAACATAGAGGTAAAAGAGGCCTAAACAGGAAGGGTATTTTTAAAAATTTATTTATATATAATTTTCACATTGTTGTAATCCCATGGATTCACCCCCCCCACCGTCCCCACTGTTCCCTCCCCCCTTTTCCCCCCTGGCCCAAGTTGTGTGCTTCAGTTTGGTGGTTAGCTTGTTTTACTTTTCCTCATTGCTTTTGTTTATTTTTTCCTATATACCATATATTAGTGAAACCATTTGGTTTCTGTCTTTTTCTTTTACTTGTTTCTGCTAATATGATTTCTTCTAAGTACATCCATGTTATCATAAAATCATCAAATGTCATTTTTATTTGATGAGTAATATTCCATTGTGTATATATACCACATTTTTTTTCATCCAGTCATCTGTTTTGGGGCATTTAGATTGTAGGAAGGGTATTTTTACTTTGCTGTAAATTCTGGGTGTGCACCCAGAAGAGAGAATGAATCACCTAGAATGTGTGTAAAGGGAGATTGGAGGCTTTGGCTTTTAGGAGCAAGAAAAAAAAAGATAAAAAGGAAAGAAGCAGAGACTAAAGGAGAAAAATTTTTGTGGAGAGGAGAGATGAGAATGGCAGATGGGTAAAGAGTAGCCTGAGTGACCAGGCTGGGCAGAAGCCCACTGGAAGAGTGAGCTGGAGATGGCAAGGAGCCATGGTGACAGTAGAAGAGAGGCTGGTGTGGAGAGTTTGGCACCTCAACAAGGTGGCATAGTGAGCTGGTACCTGTAGATATCCAGGGGGGTGGAAAGCTGATCTGTGCATCAGTAATTGTGGAAAAAGTTTGAAGAGGTTTAGAGAAGCAGAGCAGCTCAGAACACTGGAGAGAGAAGAAGCAAAGAGAAGATGCTGGAGGAAAACTGAAATTTGCAGAGTGCCTGCCTCAGATTTGGAGGGGCAAAGGAAGGAGCACCATCATGGACATGTATCTTAAGGACCTTTGGGACTGAAATTGGTGGCTGGGGTGAGATAACTGGTCACTTGTGGCTTTTTATTTTCACTGTTAATATTCCCTTGCAAGTAAGTCCTGTTGTTAAACTACATTTTGAGTGGCAACTGCTATGTGTGGGTAGTAGGAACCTGAGGGAACCTGGAAGGCAGAATTCACATTTTTTAATTAAATAATTTATTTATATATATATTTCACATCATTTTAATTCCCGGGGGTCACCCACCACCTCCCCTCCCTGACTGTTCCAGCTGTTACCCACCCTCCCATTGTGTACTATCATTTGGTTGTCCATGTATCAGTGAAACCATTTGGTTTCTGTCTTTTTCTTTCTGACTCATTTCTGCTAATATGATATCTTCTAGGTACATCCATGTTTCCAGAAATTCATTAAATTTGTCATTTTTAATTGATGCGTAATACTTCATTGTGTATATATACCACATCTTTTTCATCCAGTCTTCTGTTTTGGGACATTTGGGTTGTTTCCATGTCCTTGCACTTACAAGCAGTGCTGCAATAAGCATCCGACCACAGGTGTCCTTTTGTACCCTATTGAGTTCTCCTTTGGGTAGATTCCCAGAAGAGCAATTGCTGGGTCATATGGTAGTTCCATTTTTAAGTTTGAAAGTCCTCCACACTGCTTTCCATAGTGGCTGGACTAGTTTATATTCCCATCAGCAGTGTAAAAGTGTTCCTGTCTCATAAAACCACACATATACGGTCAACGAATCTTTGACAAAGGGGAAAAAACATACCCTGGAACAAGGATAGGCTCTTCAGTAAATGGTGCTGGGAAAATTGGATCAAAACTTATTTAAAAAAATGGACCAGGACAACACCCTCACACCCTGTACAAAAATTGACTCAAAATGGATAAAGGACTGGGAAGTGAGACCTGCAACCATAAAATACATAGAAGAAAACTTGGGCAAAACCCTTCATGAATTTCACCTCAGAAATCCATTTGGGGAAACAACTATGGCTGGCAAAAAAATGAAGGAAAATATTAACAGCTGGGACTATATCAAACTAAAAAGTTTCTGTTCAGCAAAAGAGACAATAAACAAAATAAAAAGAAACTTAATCTACTGGAAGAAAATTTTTGCCTTCCAGACAAGTGACAAGGGTCTGATAACAAAGATCCACAAAGAACTCCTACAACTCAACAAAAACAAAGCAAAAAAACCCACTAAAAAAATGGGGAGAAGAACTAAAAAGACACTTCACCAAAGAAGAGATACAGATGGCTAATAGGCATATGAAAAAATGTTCCACATAACTAATAATCAGGGAAATGCAAATTAAAACCACACTGAGATACCATCTTATACCAGTAAGAATGGCCCATGTAAATAAAACAGACAACAAATGTTGGCGTGGATGTGGAGAAAAAGGAACTCTCTTACACTGCTGGTGGGAGTACAAACTGGTCCAGCCACTATGGAAGACCATGTGTAGGACCCTCAAACAATTGAAAGTGGACTTACCACTTGACCCAGCAATCCCACTACTAGGAATCTACCCAGAGGACATGAAAAGGCTAATTCAAAAGGATAACTATACATGCATGCTTATTACAGCTCTGTTTACAATTGCCAAGACTTGGAAACAAACCAAATGCCCCAAAACCAATGATTGGCTGAAAAAAATGGGGTATATGTACACA
>PVHY01003901.1:0-100964 GCA_004024945.1 Uropsilus gracilis
GGGGGGGCGGGACAGAGGGGGAATGGTCAGGGAGGGTGGGGGGGTGAATCCCGGTATTACAAAGATATGAAATGTATATATATATATATATATATATATATAAACTATTTGATTATAAACAAAAAAAAAAATAAAGAGAAGTGGCCACAAATGTTGGGTAGGTGATGACAGGTCCTTGTATAGTGAGAAAACCCTGAACTGCACAAAGATATGCCTGCTCCCCAGTACTGAGACACAGTTGTCCTTAATTACTAGGTGTTTTCAGCATCAGGCAAATGTGAAACAAGAATAAGGACTTCAGATTACAAATCACATTATCTGTTAACAAGAAGATAAAAACAAGAACTGACTCCACAAAAGTACTAGTCCTTTAACTGCAGCGAAAGTCAGTAACCTGGGATGTACTGAGCATTAGCAAAGCTGAGTCCTGCTTTGGCAGAGAGGAAGTTCAAGGAGACTGGCTTTGTACAAGTAACTAAACATACTGCAGAAGTTTGTTTCTTTGATCACGATAAGGACCCCTTTCACAAAGTATAAGCAACTCTTAAGGAACATGAAGTCTTTCAAAGAGTGTTTTACTAAAAATAACTGAAACACATACTTAAAAGTACAAATAGTGTTTCATGACATGTATTTAGCTATAATAGGTAGAAATCTCATATATTTGGGTGACTTGTCAATAGATATATTGATATACTTGTAAAATATTACCCAATATAATGGATTAAATAGTAATCTTCAGTTGAAACTATTAAAACAGACTTTTGTGTTAGACATTTTCATTTCATTTATATGAGAACTAAAACACTGAGAAATATACTACTTCATTGTCTTTGAGCCAAGATTGCTTGATATTTTGAGCAGAGAATTAAGTTTGCACTAAAAATTCACTGCCAGGGCTCTTTTCCAATTTCTGTTTCATAAATTTAATGTATTTCTAAAGAAAAAGGTCTCTATATTTATTTATACTTTTGAACATGCCTTCCATCAAGGTTTTAAGGGTTATATGTGGAGAACAAGACTTATGAGTCAATGGGATACAGCAGTGAATTTGTTCTTTCTCATATATTACACTACTGGATAAAGAGAGTGAATCCATGATGGAGCAGTGGGAAAATACTAATGCTGCAGTCTTGATGGAAAACACAGACATATCCAAATTAATATTTTTATAACTAACATATCTTTCAAGTTTTAAAATCTCAAGAGCCTGGCATGTTCCTAGATATTCAGAATTTTATATAGCAGAAAAAAATTGGAATAAAAAAAAAAGCAGTGTTCATTACCTATTGATAGTCAGAGGAAAATAGATGTATAAGAAAAAGTTTCAAACTCTATTTACTTTTTTGAGAAATCAGAAATCAAATAAGCTTATTTGTAAATGACTTCAGGATTTTGAACTAAGGAACTCCTCCTCTAATGGTCTTTTAAATTTTAAAATTCGTTTGTATTATAAAAGGCAAAAACATTTAAAATGCCTTTTATGAAAGAGAGTACAAGTACAGTTTGTTCACGCACCAGTTTCTTCTCTTTCTGAGTACTAGGAAATTAATTTTTTTCCCAGAGGACTTGCATCTACATAGGATCTTGTACACAAAAAATACTTGTTGAATATGTTCAATTAATGACTGATAGGCTCATATTCCTCACAATTTTCAATGTTAGCAATTTTTGATCATGTTCTCATCTATTTCCACATATATAAACTCACATAAAGACTCAAAAATCCCCAGGAAAAGTAAATCCTGCTTGGAAACTTTATGGTTTACTTTCAGATTGTAAATGTTCCAGAGATTGAACATGCTGATACAGCCCAAGACATCAAGATTAAATCAAGAATAAATACACTAAATAAACAAAGAAACAGAACTATCAATTTTATTCATTGAAACAAACACTGCCATTTAAAACAATCAGACAAGAATGCAAAATTATACATACCAGGCTATTTATCACAGCACTGTTTATAACGATAAAAATCATAAACACAACAATATCAACAAACTCATTTGTCTCTTCATTCCTGGGGAAGTGGTTAATTAAGATGCATAACTTTCAAATAATAAAGTCCTAAATAACTCTATCTTTATAGACTAAGATCAAAAGATATCTACAATGTCTTAAGGAAAATAATGTCTAGACTGATTCAACTTGATCTTTGTGAATATATATTTGGAGAAAATATACCAATACATGTGGTTACTTTGGAAGAAATATGATTTACTTAAATTACTTTTCATGATTTTCTAAATTTCTCAGTTGTTTTGTAAATAAACATGCCTCTATCATAGTACTGAAAAATGAAGTTCTTTAAAAATTGGTATAACTTAAAAGAATAACTGAAATATTTTTCTATGATAACTAAATTAATGAATAATTACTAGATATTTCATTATTTAAGTCACTTTGTTTTCTTTTTTAGTACTTCCTGAAGACATTTTTTACATAGGAAGCACTTCACAAAGATTCAATATACTCCTTTGCAGGGGTCATACTAATATCTGTATCATTGCAATTTTTGTGCACTTGCATCAAAGCAAGCACACATCATTTTATTTACAATTCAGCATTCTGCTTTGAAAGTCTGTGGTATTTTCCTTTGGTCACCTTATGCCTTTCATTAACACAGGTCATGCTGCTTTTATATTCACCTTTCCATTTCAATGAAGTGAGGTTCTACACAGAGTACTCTTTTTTTTTCTTGCCTTCCAGCTGATTTGATACTTATATTTAAACAACTTTCTATTTAATATATTTGCAAGCATCCTTTATTTAGTGGAATCTATGACAAAAATCTAAGAATAATCATAATATCCTAAACTTTAAATAGAAAACTAATGGAAACTATGATAAAATTCAAAACAGAGACTTGTCTGACATATTGATAAATGTGCTATAACAACTAGATACCAACTAGAAAGGGAAAAATGACCCTAATCTATACCTCATACCACTCACAAAATTTATCGAGGTCAAAATGAAAAAAATTTAAAATATTTATATTTATAAAAACTAAGTTATGAAATACCTACAATAAAAATAAGCAAAGATCCTTGAAGAAGACAAAGAGCTTTCCACTAAACATAATAACTATATAATTCAGAAACTAAACTTGTGAATTAAACTTCACTAAAATTAGAACTTTTGGTTTTTAAGAAATTAAAAAGACAAGCCAAGACCTCAGAGAAATTATTTCCAATACATTTAATAAAAAATGACCTGGACAATAAGAAAATCAACCTACTTTAAAAGGCAAAAAAAAAAAAAAAAGATATTTTTATCAAAGAATATACACTGATAGCCAATTAAAAACTTGAAAAGATGCTCAACATTAGTCATCATAGAAATGAAATTTAAAACCACAGCTGAGACCACTTTACAGTCATTAGCAGGGCAAACATTAAAAAAAATAATAAAAGATAAATGACTGGCAATACCAACTCCTGGTGAGGATGTGATAGAACAACAGAAATTCCCATGTTTCTGATGGGTGTGCAATTACAATGCAAAACCATCTTTAGTCTTGGAAATTTAAACATATACTAACTAGGGATCCAGCAATTCCAGTCTCATGTACTTATTTACCCATGATAAATAAAATCAGATCACTAAAATGCCTGTACAGAATGCTCCTAACAGCTTTTATTTATAGTAACCTCAAATTCTTAACACTCAAATGTCCAACACAGATGAATGGATAAATAATTTTAATATATCTGTACAAAGGAATATTACCCAGAAATAATGAAATAAGCGTTCATGATATACACATAACAACATTGATTTTTTTTAATTATGGAAAGTAAGATCATATGATCACTTTTATATGGAGTTCTAGAATAACAACACTAAATGAAAGTGATTAACACCAGAAGAATAGTTTACTAAACAGAAGATAACAGGGATTGCTTGCAAAGGTACATGGGGGAGTGTTTTGGGCTGTAGAAAATGTTCAATATCTTCATTGTGGTAGACAGACTTGTCAAAACTCACTAAATGTATACTTAAAATGTATGCCTTTTATTGTATATAAAGTATATATTAATCAATAGTTTAAAATAGAAGTTTTGGGGAGTAAGGGAAATTCCTGTAGGAAATAATGGAATTCTTAGACTAGAGGTTCACAAACTTTAGCTTACATCAAGATCCACCTGGAAGGCTTTCTAAAATAAATTGCTGGAGACCACCTCAAGTTTCTGATTCACTATGTCAAGATGGTGCCCCATGAATTAGCATTTCTAAAAAGTCCTTAGGTGATTAGTGTACTGGCTGATCCAACCAGTATACTTCAAGAACCACTGCCTTAGAGGTCAACAGAGATGATTCCTAAGTTGAAATATTAGCTATGCAGCAAGACAGCCTTGTTGTACTTAAATACACAGTAACTGTATAACTTTAAGTTCACACATACACCTCTCAATTTAACAAGAATGAAATCCAGTTCTTCAAACGCTAAGAAAACAAAAGTGAACTTTTTACTTGCTTTCACAGGTCCAAGGAATCCCTAGAAATTCATAGAGGGATTTGGCAGTACCTCTGAAATTTATACAAATTTTCTGTGTGATACTCTTCTTTTTTCCTTAGAGGGCCAGGTTCTCATCAACTTTTCAAGTGAGTTTGATCAAATGAAAATATTAAGAAACACTAAGACAACTTTGAGTATCTTTTCCATCTTAAATTTTCATATGCATGTGTTTTCATCAAAGATAAACAGTAGGTGAACGTGAAAGTTTACAATTTCATTTTGTTGTGCTTTTTCTTTTTTAATTTATGCCAAGCACTTTCAGAAGTTTCATATTTAAGTCTTGGCATATGCAATACGTAGGCACTCACTAAATGTGAAGAGGAATGAATTAATAGTTCACTACTGAAAGTGGAGTAGAAAAAGGGCTTCTGAGAGGAGCAGGATAGTCTCAAAGTGCCATTTTTTTCAAGTATACTAAAATTAAAATATTCTTCATTTTATCTTGCTAAAATTCCCCAGCTTTCCCAAACTATTTCTAATTTCAAAATGATTTAAAACAAATATTCATGTAAAACTAATTACTATGTGGCTTGGGCAATATAGGAATGGTAAAGCATTTATGGATAAAAGTATTTTTATTTAATGAATACAATTTTTTTGTGTAGAATATACAAAATTATGTATCGCTAAGGTTAGCATAACGCGTGGAACCATTTCAATGTAACTGCCACATATAATAATAGAAAATCATATATCTCACTATCCCCATAATTCTCTTTAATCCTAACAAATAAGAGATATATTATCTGATCTATATGGTTGCTATATATTTAGAGGGTCATCTTAGTTTCTCAAAAAATGACTAGAAACCTTGCATTATATTATTTCCATAACACAGAAAAAAGTCCAAGTAATTACAGAGCTTGTCAACAAATTTAGTAAACACATTTAGAATTTATATTTCATAATAAATATGTCAAGAGATTTATGCAAATATGGGTTCTCTGACTGATGTTTTGTGACTTAGAAGTATATGGAAAACAATTTGGTTGTAAAATATTATGACCATAAATAACAATATCATGCTCTGCTTTACAAAAAGGACTGGCATCTTTCTGCATGCTTTTCAACAGGTTATAAAGTTATATATACATAGGATCAGGAGAACATATGAACTTTAAGTTTTTTCCTATATTAAAAACCAAATTTTTCTCTGAACTTAATTTCCTCTCCGTTAGAAATAAATCTTTGTATAACATCATTTTGCAGAATAATATTCTTTTTTCCCCTCTTCTTGTCTGAACTGTTACTAACAGCTTTTAATTTGGGAAGTCTATCTCAGACTTTTCTGCGCTTCACTGATTTCAGCTCAATTGTTTCTCTAGCCAGCAGAGCATCTCATTTCTCCTGAAGGTCACCGCAGGCTGCCAAGGCTTTGAAAACATACCATCTTTTCATTCATACTGCAGTCTAGCCCTGCAGTGCCATTAAGAGCAATGGAAACAGGCATGTGGGTTTTTCTAGCAACAATCATCAAATATATTGTACTAAAAAGTGAATTAGGCCATTAATGAAACAGGAACTTCTGTAACTCCATGTTTTTTAAAGAAAATAGATTTTTTTTGTATTTTAGTAGTTATTCTGTGTTCAGATAATTATTTGTATAAATTATACCATAATGTCATCTGCTTTAGGAAGTAAGTCTTCCAACCATGTCGCTACCAGTTGCAATAAACCAATGATGCAAGAAGCTGTCCCAATCTAAGGATACTCATAAAGTGAACACCACATTGGCCATCTGTTGGAGGAGGGATGGCATTAAATGTAATGTGGACCTGGAGCACATCCAGTATTGTTTATTCTGTCACTTATCAGATGAGCACTAAAATTGAATTGATGATTTTTTTTTTAATTCTAAGGGGATAAGAAATGGACAGCAGAGGGAGGACATGATTCTAGATATATCCAGAAGTATCCAAGCGACAATTTGACTCAAAAGAAATAATAATAATGCAGTTGATCTTAGAAGAGTAATCTACATGGAAGATAATTATTTATTGCCAAATAGAAATTCACTATAAATATTTTGGGTGTAAATTCACTATAAATATTTTGGGTGTATTCTACAGTTAATATTAAAAGATGAAGAGAGTTCTCCTAATGAATAAGCAAAAAGTATTTCTAAAATTTTGAAAGTAAGGCATTTTAATATATTTTAGATAAGGTAAAAGTGTGCTAGATTATTCTATATACTAATGTTTTAGATTAATTTATGTAAGTGAGATGATACTGTGACCTATGAGTTGCTACCGGCTTTTTTTCCCTTTAATTCTAGGGCAATGGAATTGTTAGATAGCAGTTATACTTAGTTTGGAAATAAAATGTTTTTCCTTATAAAAGAAAGTTATTCCAATGTGTTTTAATAGGAAGCTTACTGAGATGTGATTTAAAGATTTGATTTCACATCTCATGTTTCTAATTACAAGTGAGGTAACTTTGTCCAACTAATTTAATTTCCCAATACATGTTCTTTTTAAGATTTAAAAATGTCACATGGGGGGATTTATGTTCAACATGTGTCTAAAACCTAAGATACCATCAAAATGTAAATACTTTTTATTTTATATTGATAAACTATATAGACCAACTTCAGAGGAAATGCCCTTGGGATTTGTCATGTTCTCTCATAGAAATGCCCAACCCCGTTTCAAATAATCTCCTCTTGTATTACTTACAAAGACAATCTGTAACACAACAGAGTAAAATAAAAAACATAGTTTCAGTTATAAAGTTCCCTAAAGCATATAGATTTAAACTGAGTTGCAAAAGTATCCTGATATTGTCCCAAAATCAGAATAAGAAAAACATTCTTTCTGTGCAGTATCTCTAGATACAGCATTTGCCTGGTTATAAAGTTCTTGATTATTCCACACTTAATGGGAAAGACCTTTGCTGCATCCATCTGTTCATTTAACAGATATTCACTGAGTACACTGGTAGACTAGGTGACTACCTAGCTAAGAATAAAATTTACATGGTCTCTATTTTTGTAGATCTTTTTTAACTAGAGTGTGACACCAACATTAAGTAAACTGACATATTCACAAAATATTCTAAAGGCTCCTAAGGAACCAGAGAAAAATGGTAGTGGATGTAAGGAAGATGGAGGGTGGGAAAAGTCAAGGGGAAGTGACTTATTTTAGATAGAAGGGTTAATGATCTAATTTCTCCTTCCAAACATATTGAAACACATTAAGAAGATATTTTCAGAAAGTGGGATATACTTATTAATATCAAATGATCAAATGAGAATATCTTACTAGACAAAGTGAGTTCTTCTCTATTTGAAAGCATGAACCCCCCAGCTTTTACACATAGCACTGGCCAGAATTAAACCCACTGCCGTGCAAACAGATGCCACCCAAGCTCCCCTAACCTGACCTGCCAACGTTCATTAATCTCCACCGTTTAACACTCCATTATTCCTGGCTCCTCATCCTGGGACATTCTGTCCAGCTCGTGACCAGCCTATAATACAAGGTGACCAGTTAGGAAATACTTCAAGGGCTACAGTAATATGCTTTACTGGCAAAATTCTTAATGCTTTAACTCAATTCATTGTCTTCACTGATTTCAAAACACATGTGGATTACTTCTATAATCTGCCTACTCATCCCTGACCATTTAAATTTATTTTTTCTTCCTCCCACTTATTCTCAGGGATTTAATCCCAGACTCTTTAGAAGATTTTAAAAAGTGACTCTGACAGGAAAATGTGACACAATTATAACAGTTAAAATATAGATTCCTGGTTATTTATACTGAGGGTCTGCACATCATTTATAATTTCTATATCAAATTTATTCTCTTGAATTACTTTTCCTATATCTTCATCCTACCCTGTCGCCATCTTGTAGGTTACACCCTAATCTCTGAGCATTGAGCATCCTGGTTACAACTAAGAGCTCTGGCGTCAGCCAACCTAAGTTCAAATGCCCACTTGACCTCTTAGTACCTGTGGGACCATGGGTAAGTAAATGAACCACTTGGGGAAATGAAAGCACTTACCACATCAACTTAAGAGTAATTAACTAATATGTAAATCACCCAGCACCATGTTTGGACCCAGCAAATGCTCAATACCTATTAACTATTATAACTCCACAATCTTTTTCAAAGAATGATTAAAACATCATTTATGGCAGCTCCGATAAGTTCAAGGGGAAAACAATTAAAGGTATTTTCTGTGTCATTTGTTTTGCTTTGTTATACTTGTTAGTGAAAAACTAAATCAGTGATTAGCCACAGTATATATTTTTATATGTTTAAATGTGCATTTAATTTTAATTTATATGGTTTCAGTTAAATGTGACATATGTATACTTGCATGTCTTTACAGATGCTATATGCCAAGGTCTTAGAGTTTAATATTCTCAAACTTAATACCTATCTTTTGGATCATCCATTCTGAATGCACTGCTATAAAGCACTTGTGATTTAGAGCAACTCCTTTCCTCTGTGTTCAACAATGTCACCACCAGGAGTGATTCTATTGACAAATACAGCTTAGGAGAATGAACTGTACCTTCAAGTTTTTTGTAAGTTTGAGTCAGATAGATTACACTCTCTGGTTAATAAATGCCACTGCTATTTTCAAACACTATCTATAGTTATGATCATGCTGATGTTTAATGAATGGCATGTGAGAAGGCTTAGTTTAAAAATATCATTTTACTCATATTTCTTCTTTTTTTTTTCTTTCTTGATATTCTGAATATAAATATCCTTTGAGGAGTTTCATGCTATTTCTGCAGATATTATATACATCTTGCTTTTAGACTTAAATTTAATTTAATATTCTTATTTAAAAGTCCATGTTATTTTTTTGTTGAATATATTCCACCATATGAGTACATCTTATTAATTTTTACTGACAGGCAATTAAGCTTTTCCACTTTTAAATTACTGCAAATGATTCTTCAACTAAAGAACTTCAGTTCCCTTGCAAACATGTGTCAGTATACGTATCTGATTCTTATTTTTTGGTAGTGTCCACCATTAGTCCAGACAGACTTAGAACTGTCTTATCTCTCTCACTCTCTTATTCAAAATAGTAAATACACATCAAGATCAATCAGTCTCTTAATGTGCCCAAACTTCTATTGAAAAGGAAATCTAGTGATGATAATAACAAAACCTAATAGAACATACTCGTGAGTATAGTATATAGACATTCTCTAAAAGGCTCATAACAGTTTGTAATAATGTGAGGGGTACTTTGCAGGTGACTGAATTGTTCTTGGGAACTTAATGCATTATTATCAATTTTCACAATTAAACAGGTTTCAATATAATCAGTTGTTCAGATGCAGAGATTGAGGTTGAATTAAAATTTAGAATTTGGCCAAAGTTACCAAGTAAGTACTGAGGTCAAGATGAGTACTTGGATTCTGTAATTTCCAAACCTATTCTATCCTCAAATCCATCATCTTTCTCCAAGGTGTATGACTCTTCTTGTCTTCTGAATCCTTCTGAATCTACTTAGTATCCACTATTATCTAGCTTCTTCAGGTATGATACTGCATTGTTCTCCCCTGGGGCCTTCTTACTTTCCATCATTTCCCTCAAATTTCTCCTGCTCACACTCTCATAATCCCATTCCAATGCTAATCTGATTATATCACAAATTTAATCTTTCAATCTAGTAGTTGGACTTGCTCACCATCTGGACCCATTTCCCTTGTACATCACTGATATCACCACTGCTGTGGCAGCAATGTCGGGGGCAGACTTTCTAAGTAGGTACATGTGAAACTATAGGAGAAGGTACAACATTCTCAAAGCTCAAAGAAGATAAAACCTATTAGTATTGCGGCAGTGACAGCTCCATCAAGGCAGAAGTGTTTTTTCCCTCTTATTCAATAAGAATCCTGAGTGTCTAATACGATGTTTAGAGTATATTCAGGAAGTTATTTAAAGAAATGAAGAGATGATGGATTTCATTAATTTTGACTTCCTTCATGTACTAACTGAACTCCTAAGTAACTTACCCAATTGCTATAAGCCTCCTTTTCTCATCTCATGTTGAACCCACCACTTCTACTCAATTGTAACATTGCAAAGATTAAAAGTGTAAGTACCTAGCATGGGGCCTAGAAAATTCTACTATTTGACTCTTTTACTCTCTATATATCAAAAACTAGGTGCTGTTTCATGAATCTATACTAGAATCTCATGTACTCTTTCCCTTTTAAAATTTTCTACACTAGAGTCACTAAGGTTTTTTCCAGAGTGTTTCTCAGTTAACCCAACTAGAGACAACAGTTCTTCCTTTCAGTTATTGTCTTCAGTTTTCCTTTTATGTTCAGCACTTTCTGACTTGACATGTTATTCTGAGTGTTCCAAGACCCTATAAGATTAAAAGCCAATGAAGTTGGAGACTCCATTCCAGTGGTCTCTTCTCAGAGTGATTGCTAATGGTCCAAGTACAGTGATTACAAAATTATTCAAAATATATCTAGTATATATTAGAAAATATTAAATCAATATAACGTTTATTCAAATAAGTAGATTTGAACAATTTTCCAGCAAAATGTACATACCACTGTATCTTTTTACACATAGTCACATTTCTATGTGACCTATAGACATTTCTATGTTTCCTATAGTAATGGGAGGTGGAGAAAACATAAGGGTAATCTAGTACTTTGTGGTCATTTAATAATTTAATAACTTGGTGACTTGATAGACAGTCTTTCATATTAATTATTAAAATCAGACTTAGAACAAATGGCAAAGTCATTCTTTTTCTTATAGTTGCTATTAAATATACTTTTCTCCATGTAGTTTGCATTAATGTAACATAATTTTTTCATTTGTTATTATCAGTGCTTGATCGCATACCAACTTTTTTCTATACCATGTTCAATTATTATTGGCCTCATTAACTACAAGTGAATCAAACTGTTAGTCTTTTCAAAATATCTATCACCAAAATCAGAGGTGGAAAGTTCTCTATGCCTACAAATGTATTTCCTGAGCAATTGAAGAATAAATGTGGTTTTTAAAGTAGCAACATAATGTGTCTCTGGAAAAGTGTATATATTTTCAATTTGTTTTATCTTAACCCTCAACTTGAATAAATCTATGGTAGTCAACTGGCTTCAAAGTAACTTAACCTTAATTTTAAGACCATACTAAAAATATTGTCTGTACAACCTTCCCTAATCAAGTTTGAAAGAGACAGATGGGCCTGCCTTTTTCTTTCACTGTGTTTTGGTTACAATCTACATTTGCTCACATAACACATTAAAAAATCAGCAGCAGAAGTGACATCAGAGAAAGTGATTCCAAATTCTAAATATATATTCTAAATTCAAAAAGGCAGTAGTGCCGCATATAAAATTCCCTGTTGATAATGACTAAAATACATTTTAGTAAAAGTAATAAATGTGAAGAACCTTGATTGTGAAAGGACAAGAGGCCTAGAGGTCATTTCTGTAGGAACTGCTTGGAGAACCCTGAAAAAATACCTTGCAGCTTATTTCCCTTCTTGTCATTTCAATTTCTAATCTTGGTACAGATTTCTTTGACTTACTAAAAAGATGAGAGTTTCCATAGTTTTGTGATACAGCTTGCATTTATATTGAATGTAACAGACAATATTAAACTTCACAAATATTTGTCATACCTTCTTGGAAAAAACTGAATTTTCTTGGTTCACTGATGTGAGACTTAGCCATAGAATGTGATTTGGCTAATCAAAGAAATATAGGTGACTTTTGTTACTTACAGGAAAACACTTTCTAGTAGCAGTGTGTTTTCCAATGTGTTCTATTTTCCTGGTACCAAAAAGCAGCTAAATTGTACATCACACAATTGTACACATGCATACTTGTTGACTAGGGTTCCAGAATGCAGAGCCCTTTGATTTGCAGAGGACAATGGGTATGAGGGAGAAATGAATGTCACTGAGTTTAGATCATTTGTCATTCCAGCACAAAATATTTATTCCTAACACATGTGATAAGAACAGAATGAAGGGAAAAATCTTTTATTTAGAATGTATGAAGGGAAATTTTTTTTATACAGAATGTATCCAGAAAAACCTAAACAGGGTTGTTACTGGGATTAGAGAAATGTAAAAGTGGGTATACTGCTGGCACATACCTAATGACATATACAGTAATTATGAGTTAAATATTCATGTTTGGATGACTAAGTATGTGTAGGGGAATACAGGTAAAATTATTAAACTGATTAATCTGTTAGTGAGTTATAACTAGTATAGGAATACTTAAAATATATTCTCTGAAATCAAAGCATTTTTTATTTTATCCTACAGTGGACACTATGACTGGCGGTAGTAGTCATTAATATATAGAATTTGAGAGACAGGAGCTTGATTCTGATCTCTAATTCTTGTTAACTTATAATAATTTAATGTAAACTCAGTTCCTCATTTATAAAAGTGGAATACAGAATATATCTCACTGACTCACTGATATATGTCTTTAGTTAAATCATCATCATTGCATGAAGTGGCTACTGATAGATTTCATGCATCTAGACCAGTTTTATCTCAAAAACTAAAGTTTTGACTGGGAAAAGCAAAGCACTTTTATAAAAAGCAAGTCAGCAGGAAAAATAACCCTTGAAGTCCTAAAATGGACAAAGATGTAGCTTACCATGAAATATCTTTTTTTAAAAAGAATTTATTTATCTATTTTTTGTGGGCAAATATCCACAGGAAACTCAGAAGAATAAATTGTAGGTTACATAATGATTAAGTAATTTGGGAGAAAGGTGTTCACTTTTTAAAGCCTGGAGTCAGTCCTGTTGTTGTATCAAAATGTTTTAGGTCCAAGGATTTTGTTCCATTGTGCCATGATTGAATGTCAAAAGCCATGTATAAATGATGAATAAAAGTGATGAGCTGAAACAAGAAACCTAGCCATGTCAGAAATACACTTCCAGGGGCAAGTTAGAAATGAGAGTTCTCAGGAAAGATATTTAAGAATAATTCTCTTCATATGATACAAAATATTAGAAACCTTATGATTTTTTTTCTCAGGCATTAGCTTGTGCTCTAGCGAAACCTGAAAGCCCTATTACCTAAAAGGGAAAGATAGTGGACAATCATTTTCAAGGAGACATCTAATAAACCACAATAATAATAGAAAGATATAGTAACTCTTCTGTTAAGTTTGTCTCATACAAACTCCAACCTTTAATTTTCCCCCTTGAAGGTCACACTCCCAGGAGTTAAGAACACTAAGAAGTCAGCACCCTCCCCCAGTCCTTTGGTTGGAGTTTCCCCAGGACATTTCCCTTTACTCTCACCTTTTAACTCAGTAAATCTCCAAAACAGTGCCCTATATCTCTTTGACTCTAAAGCTGAATTTTCTTTTTTTCTGGTACTCTCTGAAAACATCTTTTGTATCAAACTAAGATGCATCTTTTGAAACTGATGCTCCTTCCACTTTGCCTAAGCCACCACTGTACCTTGGGTGATGGTACGCTAGCATAAGACAACATTAGTCATATGGCTAGTCAATGAAGTACTGTCAAACTCAGAAATAGTGGTTATACATGCAAGAGATATCTATACTTGGTTTCAGGTCAATAATCTGGAGAAGGGAAACTTTAAATAAAGGCTCAAAAATCTCTTTGGATTGCCTTTGACCAGGAAATGAACAGTGAATCTGTGTCTAATCTGCCTCCGAATGAATGGATTGCTAGGTTTAACATCTGTAGAATATTTGTGCATTTGTAGTAGAAAATTTGGCTTGGAGCAGAGATCTACAAGGTTTCTAGATGTCAAGTTTATTGCTTTAGTTACCTACATACAACTGACAAAGGATTAAAATAAGAGCCTATTTAAATCACAAAGACAAAGGTCTGGAATTAATGCAAAGGCTGCCCTAATTAAAAAATGAACTAAATGAATTTTGATCAAAATTAGGTAACTGGCTCAAAAAGAGTCAAATAGAATCATGATGAAAGTGGGTTTTTTTTTGTTTGTTTTGTTTGGTTAAGGTGAGTTGGGTTGGAGGGATGGTTCTATTAGAAATATACAGAGATGGAAGATAATTTTACACATTGCTGTTGGGAATGTGAAACATGTATATGTAGAGAGAAACATATCACAGGAGTTCTGCTACATCACAAGATTCAAATATCTGCATTCCAAGATTTTAATTCACTATTTTTGGTTATCAAAGTAGTGTTTCCTTAACTCATTGTTAAGGCATGCTTCAAGATAAAAACAACCAAAGCAAAACAAGCACACATACACATGCATGCATCCTCTCTCTCTCTCTCTCTCTCTCTCTCTCTCCCACACACACACACACACACACACACACTCACACACACACAGCCCAAGTAACATTTGCTCAAATTATTTTTCACTTATAGTTTCTATAACTGAGTTAAGGTCTACCTCCTCCAGGAAGCATTTTCTGACTTTTCCTTAAAGTCTTTATCCAGTACTTCATATACTGTGATGTCACTGAAAGTATGTACTGAACCCTTCCAATATGCCAGGTAATATCTAAGCATACCTATGTTCACTGGTGAAGAAAAATTCTTGCTCTCCATAGAGTTTACATTCTAGTTGGTGGGATGGAGGAGATAACAATGAATTTATCCTTATTTAATTGCAATGCAGGGATTTATCTTTTTATCTAAACACTTGAAGTCATAGGATTATATTTTGTTCAAGTCAGTAGCACACAGTAGGTCCCAAAACCCTTTTGTCTAATGACTTAACATGAATTTCTAAGTAATGACAATATTAAAAGTCAAAGACATTCTTATTTGAGCCTTTTTTCCTCAGTACTAATTTATGAACTAGCACAGTAATTAGAGCACAGTTGCATAGTAGAGTTTCCAATTTTATAGATCTAATTTTGGAAAGTTTTATAGTTGAAACATTGAGTCGTCAAACATTCCCAGTTTCAATGTTCACAATACTTCTTTTTACTCAATGTCCTTGAATTCTATAAACTGTTTTCAGTGAAAAGTCTTCTATTCTTGGTTAGTTTCTAAAGTACAAAATAAAAATAAACCTCTGATCTTAATAGGATTTAAATACCAATATATTATAAGACTCAGCAGGGTTTTAAATTTAGGGTGTTAGTGAAGCTTTGCAGTTTAATATTCAAAATAACTCTTAAATGGTCTAAACTGAATGCTCATTTAGATATTTATATTTAGCATTCATACAAATGCTGTTTCTTAGAATTTACTTTTTGTAAAATCTAGAATACAGATAGGCTTCTATATTTCTTTCTTCTAAATCTCCCTGTTTAGAATGGTTAGTTTTGAGAACAAAGATGGTACTGTGCCCCCTCTAGAGTTGTGAAATACTCTGTGGCCATAATAGTCTGTGAATAACTAATAATAGGTATCAAATGAGTGGGATGGTTAAGTGCTTCGAGGATGCTCCATTGTCCAGCTGACAGCGGGCAGTCTTGGGTATTCCCCCTCTTCTTTAGTTTATGTCCACTAGAGGGTGATTAGGAGGGAGGGGAAACAGTCTAGTAGGTCAGTTCAACTGTTTGCGGATAGAAATTAGTTTGAGTATCAATTTAGGATTTCTTTATTTATATTCATTTTGCCTCTTACTACCATGGATACTTAATTTGGTTTCACAAATACAGCATTTATAATAGCAAGTTACAAGATGGCAGTATATTATATTGAGTCTATTTTATAGCTAGAAAAAAAACTGCTGTTCATAACTTAGAGCAGAATTGTGTGAACACTGTGATTCCAACAAAAACAACTTCCAGACATCCAGTATCACATTTTTTGCTTTATATTTTAGACTTTCAATAAATATTTGAGAACTGGATTCCATTAACTATAAGAAAACATATCAAGTTCTCTGACTGGTTTTACTGATGGTGCCATAAGTTAATTTGTTTTTATATATTGATGATATATGTAAGTAATGAAAATAGCAAGTGTCACTTAAAGAGTTCTTAGTTTTAACTGTCTCCATGGTCCTAAAAGTTAACAGCACTTATCATGCACTGGGGCTAAATGATGTTGGAAAGGTGATACTACTTCAAATACTGACCGCCAGATGTGATGCTTGGAATACCACCATTACAAGTTAATCTTATTAAGGCTTGTCAGGTGTGATGCTTGGAATACCACCATTACAAGTTAATTCTTATTAAGGCTTGTCAGGTGAGAGCAAGATGGTACCGTGGAAATAGAATGATGGGTAGGTGGAGACAGGATAAATCTATTCTAAGAAAGGATTGACAGAAATAGCAATTGACTTTAAAATTTAGAGTGTATGTAAAATTTTGGATTTAATTGCTATGCTTTTTAAATACTCTAACCCAGAGTTGAGTAGAAGAATGAAAAGGAAAAGGAGAGATGGGGAGAAGAAATGGGAGAAAGTGAAGGAGAGAGTTAAAGAGTAGGGAGGAGAGAGAACAAGCCATAGCCCATTAATATAAGAAATTACTAATTTCCAAGGATTGTATTTCTATCTCTGGCACCCAAACACTTCAAACTGTGGCCCAATCACCCTCCCCAGTCTTTGATACACAAACAATGACACACAGTTCCAATCTGAGAGGCAATGGTTGGCAATGGGTTGCTTCTTATTCCTTGTACAATCTGCCTGGTATTTTTTTCTTTTACAAAAACACTTGTATAGTTACTGTTTTTCTTTCATTTTGTAATCATAGACACTCCCACGTAGCACAAGCTCAATTCCAGCCAAACTATGTGTGTGCATTTTTAAATAAAGAAACCAGGTCTTCTAGTTCTGTGTTAGCAAAGTCACCTCTTTTACTGCCAGTGCTAATGCTAAACATGTAATAATACTTTATTGTCATGAGCAGGAATCTGCTTTGCTAATTAAATGCAGCTGTCAGTAATTACTACTTGTCAGTGTAATCTATTTTAGGGAGCTCTACTTTAAATGATAAAAGATGGGCCTGATACTGTGAGGGTGGGGTAGGCAAGGTGACTGCTTACTTCCCCAGATCAGATCAGAAACTCTTTTTTATGATGAATGAGTAACTTTATTGTGAATGTTTTAAGTGTGTTGTTCTGTATTTCTTCAACTCATAAGTGACAAAGTTTGCAGTTAAATAGCTTTTTAATATCTGGAATCTTTTTGTCACCTCCTTTGTAATACCAACAGTACTATGGTTTCCTCAGAGTTAAAAAATGCATCATGATGGTAATCTATAAGAAAAACATTAATGGTGCAGTAACTATAATCTCTACCATCAAATATTTAGTTCAATGTAAGTGCACCTTCTAATTGCTCACAAACTGGATTAGACACAGAGAAGCAGCACTTTGAAAGAGAGAGAGAGAGGCTAGTACTGTTTCTATGCATTTTCCATGGATATTCAACAAGGTTTTCTCTGGAAAAACATTTAGACTTCAGTTTAGGTTTTTGAAAATTGCAGATGAAAAAATTCATGGCATTTGCTTGTATTTCAATTTATGTTAACTGATTCTCAAATGAACCTAAACCTTGTTAATAACTCTATGTTGTATGACTACAAGCAATGTCAGGACAAGGGTAATGGCAGCCTGATTCCCTCCCTGGGATAGGTATTGAGGCTGTGGCAACAGATGCTGGCATTGTGTCCAGGGTCTAAGGGGAGTGGACCTTTTGCCCTCAACTCCCCTTACTTCTGCTGACATTTAGAATGAATGTAGTACAGTGAGAAAGGGGAGCCAGAGTCACAAAGAGTGATGTAATGGTGTGGTGGGTAGATCATCATGGGGTGGAGAGGATAAGTGCACTGGGAGGTATGAGGGAGGTCTGACTCACAGGAGGCTCTGCCCCACACAGGCTAAAAGACTTATCACACCCTCACTGTAGCCTGGCTGCCTCATCCTTCTTCTCCCACCATCTGTTTTATATCCAACACTCCAATAATCCTCATTCTACTGGATAATTAATTATCTTGCTAAAGGTCCCAACAAATTTGGCAGTTACTCTTCTGAGTACAGCACAGTATTTAAATAGAATTAATAATTGGTTGTTCATGGGGGGGAGGGGGAGGTGGGAGGAAAAAGAAGAAAAGCTTTCCAGATGGAAAAATAATGAAAAGGAAAATTATCTAAATGTATTTCTGAAATAAATATAGTTGGCAAATGATATCAACTTGTATTGTTTTTACCATCATAATTCTCCTTTGAATAGAGGAGGCAGAATTCAGTGGGAATGGTCATAAATTCTCACCTTCCTTACTGAGGAAATATAGATCACTCCAGATATTTCTAAACAATGAAAACATTAAAAATTCCAAATGAGCAGCATCTCAACTGAACATAAAAGATACTGAATAACCACTGAACTACTTAAAAATTAATTATTAGAAGGGAAACCAAAGCAGACACACATCGATAGCTGTAGGACTACTGAAACTTTTGATCTTTATGGACTCCTACAACCATAATGTCACTGTGTTATCAAATAGCCAGTTCTATGTAAAGGCAGCCTTTTGAATTGACAGATGATATTCCTGGATTACAGATGTTCAATGAGTAGCTGTTGAATGTAAGAGTGATGACTGTTATACTATCATTATACCTTTCTTGCTGCCTGTTCCCCTGGTGGAAGCCACTGAAAGAGACTTGTGGAAGTGTTTAGACAACAGAGCCAAAGGTAAGTCTTCCCAGCTCTTGCCTAGTGATTATCAGCATGGGGAGAACATAGATCTGGTTCCCTACATGGGCATCCACACATTCTACGGGACTACACCTCACAGAGATCACATTTCCTTACTCTGTACTAGCCCCCTTTAGTACCCCTTTGGCCAACTTGGAGCTATGGCCCATTTCTGTCACAAGAACAATTAAGACTGATTGAGGTATACTGGGAGTCCTGGTACAAACACTATAATATGTACAGTTACCAGAATACCTGCCCTAGTACTACGTTGGGAAAGGGAAGCAATGCAGGTTCCCAGGGCTGGTATCCCCATGGAATAGGCTCACTGGACACAAGAAGATAGTGGTACAGTATCCTCATGAATGGATTTACAGCATTTTTCTCTCTTAGCCTAATTATTAACAGGTCACCATTCACAAGGTATTCCAACTTGTTATGCAAATTCTATGATCACCTGCTTATAATACACATAGGTCTTTTGGTCAGTTTTCCCACCCTTTACCATCAAAAATATTTTGTAATATTTAACGTATGTAGCAAACACCTGTAGATCAAGAATGACTGATTATGCTGATGATGTAATTTGGTCACAGAAAACTTCATGCGTGAAAGAGAATATAATTAAACCCCTTTCAAGGTAGCAGAATTTTTCAGGTAACTGAGAAACTACTAAAGGCAGATAAAGAACTATATAATGTTGTATACCAGTTAACTCAGTTAAAAAATATAATTTTTAAAGTTAAAGTACATGTGATAATATTAATACTAATATAATTATATAATGTTATATACAATATAATACATTTAAGTAAATAGAATGTATCTCTCTAGCTAAGGTACATTTCAAAGTAGAATATAATTAAATTCTCACAGTTGAATACAAATTTCAAAGTAAATCTATAACTGAAAGCAGACAAGATTAACTTGGTTCTAAATTTAAATTGCCATGCTTTTCTCTCAGCTTTAATAAATAAAATGTAAATATTAGGGTTATACAACCAAGGAATACTAATTAATGTTTTTATATAGTTTGAAGCTGGCAAAAATATGATACAAATAATTTTCTTGTTTTAAACATCATTTAAAAGTATCAATGTTTTTAGAAAATAATGTTTTACATATTATGTTTTTGAGGGTACTATATTTCTTCATTTCATGAAGTATTAATTATTTTATTTGGATGTAATTCCTTACCAGGAGATAACTAAACATGTTAGCTGTTAAATATGTTAATCAAGGCCAGGCATGATGGCACATGCCTGTAAGCAGAGCGTAGGAAGCCGCAGCCAGAGCCAGGGATTGCAGTTCGAGTCTTGCCAGGGGTACATAGCAAGACCTAGTTCCAAAAAATATATAGCTGGGTGTGGTGGTGCCTGCCTGTAATCCCAGCTACCTGGGAAGCTGAGGCTGGGGGTTGCTTGAGTCTGTGGTACCCCGGGCAACGTGAGCTTGCAGTTCCACAAGCAAAAATAGTGAGACCTAATTTCAAAAAAAAAAAAAAAAGTTAATCAACAGATCATTTCTAATTCTGTAAAAGTAGATAAGAATCTAATGTGATTATCAATGTTGTTAACTAATCTTTTGGTTTTTTTTTGTTTTGTTTTCCATTTGATGATGATAAAATATTTAATTTCGTACATATCTCAAATCTTAAAAAGAAATATCACAATTAAGTAGCTATTCAAAATTGGTTAAATGCGTCTCTTTAAGAATATAAAAGCTGATTTTCTACAGATGGAAAGTTTTCTTCTTAACCAAGTATTTATCTTCTCATATTCTTTCTGCTCTGAAATGGCTGACTGGAAAGTCAAGAGTTACCAGACTAGACTTTAACTTTATTTAATGATTTGTGACAATAAAATGTGCTAGGACCTGTACTCTGTTTATACATATTAATTAAATGTTACCTATTTATCATTTGTTATTTTATAAAGATAAAAAAGTCATAGGAATATGCATCAGGACAGAATGAAACGAAATTAGTTTCTAAGTTTTATAAATCTGTGTAAAGAGGTTAGAGGGGAGACTACTAGAATTAAATGAGTTGCCAAAAAAAGAAAACAAAACAAAACAAAATTTAGACTTAGCTCTATTAAACAAGTTGCTCGAGTTTAATGACCAAAATTAACAAACAGCTTTTTATTTTAACCTGTGAACTCCGTATGTATGGCATAAAAAAATAGAAGAGAAAGAAATATGTGTATTCTGATGATTTTAATTTATAGTGGATATAAAGCTAAACATACTTTTAGCAAACCTTTTGCTTTTCCCTGTTAACTATATCTGTATAAGAGAATACCTATTAGAAAGAATTACATGAACATGTATGGCTTGACCTTGCATAAAAGACAATGTAAAGTAGCTAGTCCCAAAGTCTCTTATCAAATACACTTGGGAAAGGCCTTTAAATCTAGTAATACTCTAACCAAGTTGGTTTTGAAACATATGTTTCATTTCTTCATACCTTTCCTTCAACAGCAAGAGAATCCACAGAAACTATGTTTCCAATGAAAACCAATTTAAATTTCTCTATACCCACATCTACATACATATTAGCTAGATAGAGACAATAGTGTATCTACTATGCCAACCATTCATGTAATAGTAAAGATCATGATGATAAAGCTAATATCAATTATTACTTCCTGAACCTTTACTATGTATGATATACTCTGCTAGATAGATATTTTACATCTATTATTATAGGGAAATGTAGACTTGGTATTTTTTATAACCATCTAACAAATAGGCATATTAAGAATTAAAAAGGTTAAATAATTTGCCCAAAGTTCCAGCTAATAAACCATGAAACAGTGATTGTAATTCCACCACTCTAAGTCCAGCACTTACACTATGATAAGAACTTATATATGATGATGTATGTTCAGAATCATTGTGACTTTTTCATTGTCTTAAGTTAGCCATGGTAAAGAGCATTACAGTGACTTTTTAATATGCCCCAACAGAATTCCCCAAACTTACTCAAATAGTTAAATGTTAATACATCTGGACAGTTACCCTATCTCAACATTAATATGTTGTAAAGATTCTGCTACTAAATGTCAATTACATATTACTCATCTTTTAAAAAAATGGTACAATTACAGGAAGTTTTCCTTTCATCAACTTCTAAATTTAAATATTTCAATCAGTTTATTAATTCACCCTCCTCAAACCATCCTCCTCTCCCGATCGCAGGACACCCAGTTTCATAAGACTTGTTACTCTCAAGGTTTCACAGATGGTTGTGTTCAGAGATCATCATAACAAAGGAAACAGTCTAGCTAATATTAAAACACATCTTTAAACTATACAATAATAAATACAGTTTTCTTTATCTCTAAAGTAGAAACTAGATTTTAGAATACCTGTATCAGTTCTTGCAGTACACATTAGTTGGATGCCCACTGTTTGCCAGATGAGAGTAGAAAAGTCACATTTAACAATTCATATAAAACTCTGACTCCTTTGGCACGTGTCAGATGGTAACACATAACACTGACCTCTGTGTGATACATTCACATTATAAGAATATTATGGGAATCATAAAACATTCAGTGTCGGATCCTCTGAGCTATTCAGACTCCTTAGATATGGCATCAGTTGTTAAAATTGCCTAATTTAAAAGTAGCTGAACCTGAGAAAATTATTGAGTCCATTAAAAATGACATTAAGTTATAGCACTGTTCTAGCATTGCTCTAGTTCAAGCTATGTTAGTGCCTCATGGCAATCGTTTTCTTTATGAATTTCTTAAGAATTCACTCTAAGTGGAAAACTATCATAAATCTCAGTTACTAGTATGTTGCTGCTTTATAAACTCACTGGCTCCCTAGTGGTCTCCCTAATTAAGTAAACTTAAAAAAATCTAATGAACAGCAGGATCACAACACAGTGATCCTGACCAGTGGATGACCTGGGCTCAAAAGCTAGGTCTGCCACTAAGTGGCTGTGAAGCCTAAGTCATTTATTTAGGTTCACTGACCCTCACTTTTCTCATCTTCTTAATGGGGATAACAACATTTTCTTCCGTAAATAGGAAGTAATAATTCCCTCTGGAAAATGGGAATACCAGGACAGGTAGAGAAATAAATGAGTTATTATTGAGTCCTCTGGACAGTGTAAGACATGTACTGAAGGTTATGATAATTTTTTTGTCAATAAAATGTTCCAGAAAGCTTAGTATACTCCCAATTTTATGATGACTCTGATCTTAAAAGCCACACGGGTTACAAAAGAGATTCTCAACCTAGGGTTCAAAGTTATTGGACAAAATATACATGTAACAGATAAAGACAAATATATATATATAAAATAAATATATGGGGTGTGGGGTATACACACACTCCATATGTACACAAATAAGCAACAACCTAGGTAGTCTATAATCAAAACTTTTGTACTATTTCCTGCTACTGACATAGTTTTGTCTACTAAGACTTTTGCAGAAGATGGAAAACAAATAATTGAACCAAATGTTAATGAAAAGAGATGATAAAAAAATCTGAACATGAGATTTAGAATATCCTGTTATACATTATGTGGGTTGCAAGGTAAAAATCTTAGGTGAGGATAACATTGTAATGCTCACTGTAACAAACACTGACAAGGGGAGCAAAATTTGCCAAGAATTAAATTAGATTCTAGAAAAAAATTACACTTTTCTGTCCTATTTTTAAAGAATTCATTTTAAATTCACAGAAATTTAAAACGTGTGATTTTCTTATAGTAACAATTTAGGTCATAAACAAAGTTTAACTAGTTATTTTTCTTTTGAGGTCCTCCTTGCCCTCTAAACAAATGACAGAACTTGAAGGAAAATAAATTTGTGGTTTGAATAATTAATCCCTTAACTCGACTTGTTTGCTCCATTTAAATTATTCATTTTTCTTAAAACAAAAGTACTATGATGCCATTACCAAACAATAACTTATTTTAATTGTAATAATCTTAGAATGTGAAAATGTTTAAAGTATTAATAAGAAATTTAAAAATCATGCTTATAGAGACTAGTAAAACATGCGCAAATTTACACAATTTTGATGGCACAAACCTAGTGTTATTGCTCACACTTTATTTCCAGAAATTTTAGCAACATTTTTAAGCATATATGCCTATCTCCACGATCTCCCTTTACTAGGAAGTTAACTTAAATGTTATTTCCTTCATGAATGAACATTCCTGAAATAAAATATCTTGCCAGATATGTCAAAAGAGTCAAAGAAAATTCTCTTCCAATATTCTAAAAAATCCTAAACAACCATTTAACTTGCTCATTTACATATAATTGCATTTCTAATAGATGTGACTGTTTCTGAGATAAAAATCAAGTGATGAGAAAAGTAAGCAGCAAAATATTTGTTGTGCTCTATGAATTCAAGTTTGCTTTTTCAGAGCAACAGGAACATTTGCATTTACTCATAAATGAATACTAATGACACACAGATCTGGCACTGCTCCATGGAAGTCAGACACAGAAAGCTAGAGCAGAGCACAGAGAGTTATATTTCTGCAAAATATTCAGACAAAGAACATGAAGATGAAAGTCAACATCAATTTTCTGAAGTTGTCAGAGCTAGGTGATTCAGTGAGTTAAGAATAATGATGGAATTTATGGTGAAAGCCAAGTGGGCTGGTTAATATAAGATTTCTAGTCAACAACTCTGCTGACCAGCTACTTTGGAGAAGATGCTGCTTCCCCAAAGAAGTCACTGCTTTGCAGTTCTCTTTACAGTGTAGGAGTAAGCAGCCTGCCTCTACCAAAAAATCCTTTCTTATTTAAAATAACATCCAGCTCAGCTTTGCAGATTATGTGCGCTGGTGTACTCAATAAATACTTTTTTGAATGAGTGAAAATTCAGTGAGTAAGGTTATTCATTCAAAAACATCTGTGTAAGCCTGCAAAAGGCAAGAACAATATTGCAAGCATAATCAGCACACTGAGTAGTACCTTCTCACAAAGATGTCAAAGGAGGCAACAGCAAATATCAAAATTTAAGGATGATATGTGACTTAATCTAGAAAATATGATCCTAGTATTTCTATGAAACTTCGATGACTACCATGTTCATAATTTTCCAATCTGCTTCAGGCATAATTTGAAAATAACATTTTGAAAATAACAGGAATCATAAATAAAAAACATTTGAAAATAACAGGAATCAATGATTCCTGTACTTATTCAACTAATTAAGAAACAAGTATTTTAAAATAGCCCGGGGTAACTTGGAAGAGGCCAGAGCACTTTCCCTTTTTCATTGAATGTTAATATTCCACTCACAGAGAGTTAAATTTAAGCAACAGTTTCCTTCCATTACGTTTCTTGTCATTTCTTTTTGTGTCGACATTAGTTCACTGGTGAACAGTTTCATAATCCTGAATGAAGAAAGCCCACCCTGCTGCTTTTCCAGTCACTTTAAGTAAGGACTATTTGTAAACAAATACAGAGAAGAAATAGACAATATTTTCATTTTTCCTTTTAAGAACATCACTAGGGGCAAACCACTAAGGTAACATTATTATTACCCTTATTATCTGCTGAAACATCATGATACATTGGTTGATACTAATGTCTTTTAAACAGTCATTATTTTTGATATTTAAATCGGATCCCCCTTTAACTACTTTCCAACTTTTTGTTGAAATAGACTCTGAACATTTTTGAATCCAATTGAAAGGCGGAAACACTTGTCTAAAGTCTTGGAACATGTCAAAAGTACTGTGAAAACCTTTTTCACAGGCACCAGCTTTACAGGACTTTCAGCACACCAGTCCCTAAAGGAGCACTGTCACAGAAAGGATGACCGTCAACGCTTGCTCCCACCCCGGAGCGACCCTGCAAGCTATTTATCAGACTAAGTTTGCATAAATCAAAGAAGAGTTACAGTGCAATTAAATGTATCCACGAAGTAATATGATATAAAGCACTTTGCAAATATTAAATCTCCCCATAAGGGATCGATGTTTTCCAAGGAGCTAGTAGATGGGGGTGGGAAGGCAGACGGGAGAGAGGGAGAAGCGAGGGGAGAGAGAGAGACTGACCCACCGGGCAAGGACTGCGACGACAACGGGTCTGGGCAGCAGCTCCCTCCGGTGGGTGCCCAGAAATACTCGAGGAGGGAAGCCGAAGAGCGGAGCTCACCAAGGTGAAGAGACTCGGGAGTTGTGGCGGCGGCTTGCTCGCTATGCACCTGGAATCGCCAGGTAGAGGCATCTACATCAGGCTGGGGGCTCCTTCTCTGCTTCCCAGTACCAAGGTGGCCACCCAAGTCCCAGGAGCTGGCGTCTGTGCTTCCCAGCTAGTAGTCACAGCGACCTCGCGCACCTCTCAGTAATAACAATCTGACCAGTGCCTCGATTGCACGCGCCTCCTGAGTGTGAGTGCGTGTGTGGAGGGGGAGGGGTTTCGTGAATGGGGGCGGCGAGTGGGCGGGACCGAAGCTGCGAGGAGAGGGGGCCCCTCCAGTGGAGAACGCACCCCACCTTCAAGTTAACTGAGCCTTCATCTGCCCTTTGCTTGCCCTCAGCTCAGGTCTCACGTCCCCCCAGTTCCCCAAAGTCTGCTCGCGCTCCAAGCCACAGCTTGGAGCCCCGCGGGAGGTGGGCGAGCGCAAGCCCCCAAACTCTGCCGCGTGCAATGTTCCCACTCTGTTTCAAAGAGAGCCCAGCGCCGAGCTCGGGGACGAGAGACAGACTGACACCCATGGCTCCCTAAACTGACCCCCGACAACCGCCCCCGTCGTTTCGGTCCGGAGCACCAGAGAACGTCTCGAAAGTCTTCCCCGGGCAGCGCTCAGAAGTACCGCGCCCCCCAAAAGTGCGTTGGCCGGCATCACACAGCTGTCTTCCCTGGACCATTTCCCTGGGCCATTCCCCCCCAAGTCCACTACGAGGTCTCTCCCTGCTGTGTTCGAACCCGTCCCGGCGCGAAGCGGGCAGCGCGCGCAGCTCACCATGGTCCCCGGCGGCAGAGGCGCAGTCGCGAGCCCAGGGCGCGTGGGCCGGCGGCAGGTCTCGCGGGGCCAGCAGGCGGCTCCTGCAGTGTCGGAGGCAGTTGATCCGGCAGTTTCGGACGCCCCGGCTTCCGCACGGCCGAAAGCCAGCCGGCGAGAAGGCGAGCGAGCGAGCCCCGAGGTGCGTGCGCGCCAGAGTGAGAAGCGGGCGGGCCCCAGACGCCGGCGGCGGCTGCGAGGTCCCGGGCGGGGAGCTGGGAGTGGGCGGGGGCCGGAGAGAAGTAGTGGAGTTTAGGGCGCGTTTCCTGCACTTCCCCGAGAGGCTGGAGCCAGGTGCGGCAGGGCGCGCTCCCGCGGCGCGGGCACGGCACGGGCGGCCGCCTGAGCCCGGGGCCGCGCAGTGCCCGGGGCCGCAGCCGCTCTGCAGGAGGAGGTGCGCATCCTCCCCGCCCCACGCCGGCCCCCGCGCGGCCGCGGACCCTCGGCGACGCGGGGACAGCCTCCGGCGACCTCAGTGACAGCTCCGCGGGCAGCCTGCTCCCTCCCGAGCCGCTAAAGGAGCAACAGTCTGCAGGGCTGGGATCTCCCCTTGCTGGGTCTTGGAGCCGCTAGTGCCAAGCTGGGAGGGCACCCCGCTCCAGGCGGCTGGCGCTGTCACGGCCGCCGCCCGGCCCCGGCGCGCCCGAGCTGCCAGCTGCCGCCCGGAGACGTGCCCAGCTGTGCGCGCGTGTGTGTGTCTAAGCGAATCGCTTCCCCTCCATCACTCGGGCGCGCGGGAGGGACCGGGTCCCCCGCGACCAGCTGCAGTGGCTGCCAGTCCACACCCTCCGGGCTCTCTCCCCACCCACCCCGCCCCTACTCCTCACTCTTCCCCTCCTCCCCTGCCCCTCCTCCAGCAGCCGCTCCGGAGCTCCCAAAGGCTTGGAGAAACCGCAGCGAAAAGGGCGGAGAAGGGTGGGGAAAGAAGCGCAGGTGTCTTCCGCTGAGGCAGGGGCGCTCGCACCCGGCTTGCTGCAGGGGGAGGGCAGGGCTTTAGGCGGGGAAAGGGGAGGAGAGGGCTGAGCCCCTGCGCGTTCCACCCAGGCGTGGGAGCCGGGGACGAGCAGCGTGGTGGGGCGGCGGGGTGCGCACGCAGGGCTGCCTGGCGGACTGAGGGAGCAGCCTGGGGAACCGGGAGAGTGACCGGAGTGGCAGAGCGCGGGGACTTAGATGTCGGGGGGAATCCATTGCCAAGGGCTTAAACTGGTCTCCCGGGGTGAGGGGAGCCTAGCGCCCGAGCTTGGGGTGCCCAGATACCAAGGGAACTTGTGTGTGCGCCGACTGGGGAGCTCGACTGGGGTCGGGCGGCGGTTCTCCGACTGCTGTGTGCAAGCCGAGTCACAGGGGGCGATCACCACCTAGCTGGGAAGCGGAGCTCTGTGCAGAGCCTTCTTCCAGATTCCAAATCCCAAAACCCAGAGGCTCCTTGCCTTCCCAGTTCAGTCTCGATCCCTCCTACCTCAGCGAAAGAGCAAGCTGGGGAACGCTGAGCTATTTCCAGTGCTCTTGGCCTGGTCGAAAGGACTTCACCTTTCGGTAAAGGTCTGAGTCTGCTGTGTTTCTTCTGCTTCATTTCGAACTCTAGTCCACTCCTCAACATCTATTCCCACCCAGTCAAAATTTCCCCGCAAAACTGTCTCGTTCAGTGATAAAAGTTTTTCCCTCGGTAGTTTTCTAAAAACAAAAACAAAAACAAACAAACAAAAAACCCGAAACAAAAACAAAGACACCATTTTTTGACCTTTCGGGTATTGTCTCATGTTAACTCCATACTACAAATGTAGCACACCCAAAAGTCATTCAAACAGAAAATCATAGTTACTGCTTATATGACTTGCCTGTTTTCGAATGCCAGTCACAGTGTGCAAAACTGAGTCACCCTGAGGTGGAGAGAATCTGTCCATTTAATTAGAGGTTCCTTGGATAGACAACACTTAGGAGAATTGTGGGTTTTCCTCAATCCATTCCTTTTTACTATGATAATTTCATTGTTCATTTAGACAATCTGAATATGAAAGGTCGGGTGCAATTCACGTGGCATGCAATTTCCAGATTCTTACTCAACAGCCGACCCCACCCCCTTCCTTAGACCCACTTTCCCCATCATGAGATCATCAAAGGTCATGAGCTCAGATCTCAAACTGCACTTTTAAAATTTCAGGATTTGGTCTGGAGGACCGAACTGTTCAGTTCTAGAGAGAAATAATTTCAATCTAAGCAAATTTATTTACCAACTACTCAGACAAAATCATAAGCTCAGCAGCAACATCAAAATGTATATTGTTTAATATATTGAGCAGGAGAAAAAAGATGGCTGTTTGCCAGATATGTGATCCATTAACCTCTTTAGCTCATTGTTGGCAACAATAGCATACAATCACATTCTTATGTTTGAAAGACAAGGGTTGTTTTTTCCCATCTCAAAATCACAATGCCACATTACAGTCTAAAAGAAACCTCAAACAATAAAAGTAATATGAAAGGAAGAAACACAATTTGCTTTTTTCTGAACAAATGTTACTGTTCTGTTTTTCTGGAGGGAAAAAATGCTGATAAGCAATAAAGTCCACAAAGGCATGACAACAGATTTTGAAGAATGCATTCCTCCATCTAGCTGTCCTTTCAATGCGTTAACTTGAAAATGTTTATTTATTTCTCTATTGGTATTTATAACTTCTTTTGAGTCGGGTAAGATTACTGAGAAGGACAATGGGGTGAGATGAATCTGGTTTCTCATCATCCTGTCTTACTCTAGGTTTATGTCTGGCAGGAGAGAAACATTCTGCAGCCTGTGCTTTCTCAGCAATCCCCACTTCTCCTCTGAGGACCCTTAGATCTGTAGCTGATGGATTGTGAGACTGTCATGATGATTTTGCATAGCTTGTGAGAGACCACACCTGGGGTTGGGGCAGGTACAGACCCAGGAACTGAGAAGTAAAGTTCTATAAGGGCTTTCTACCTCCCCTAGGGCTGGAAAATTAGCTCACAGTGTATTAGCTTTGTGTGTGGCTTTTCAGCTCCTATAAATGACCTGACTTTCCTGCAAGGTGAAAAGCTGTGGTGGGTGGGTCTGATATATTCAGTAGAAATGTTTTGAGATTGTGATAAAAAAACGCTAAATACTATTTGATACATTACCCCCCAAAAATCCTTTATAGATGCAGTTTAAGAAACTCACAGGTTCATTTTTTTTTAATTTAGTTACTATAGCCAAGCTAAGTGCACAATAATGAAGATGTTTGGTTAATTAGTCTGTTCACTTGGTAAGGAACTTCTTTTTTTCCTGAACATTATCACATTCTCTTGTTTTATGGAGACACAACCAGTACATATTGGTCAGTTTACTGGTCAGTTTACAGTTTCAGATGGAATCTGTCTTCTCAATAAAATATGAAAATGATTTCATTATTAAGTAGTGGACAGCTGACTTATTTTCCAAAATCTGTTTTCATTTTTTCCTAACTAAACAATTACTAGATTTAATTGGATTAACAAATATGAATTAAAAGGATCATGTTATATGCTAACTACCAGAAGCCAAAAGATGACTAAGAGAAGCTTTTGCTCTGATGGGGTGAACTATGTAATCACTAGGGCTATAAGTCATATAACTTATATGGGAGACTTTCAGATCTAGAAATGTACCCCTGTATCCATATCGCCATGATCCATCACTATCTCTGATTTACTAGCATCAAATTTATAATATGCTATGGTACATTTAGTAATCAAAGGCCTAAAGAATGTAAATCCATACCTGATTATAAGGGAAACTTTTCTCATGGAAGGGTTGAGCACATAGACCAGATGTCAGAAAACATGAGGATGGCAGAGCAGTGCTGGTAATAGACGTATAATATGAGACACACATGGGAGTCACATACACAATTTAGATCATACTATTTTTTTATAAAATAAAAACAAACAGGTGAAAATAGCTTTAGTGATGTGCTTTGTCATTTTAATGTGTATGAAAACATAATTTTAACATATGAGAAATATAAAAAGTATTAATACTTTACTCTTTGCTTTTGAGGGCACCCTTGCTCTAATCCCTGGACCCTGTGAACATGTTCCATTACATGGCAAAAGGGGACTTTACAGTTGTAATTAAGGTTACAGACCTCAAAATAGATTATGCTGGATTATCTAGATGGGCACACTCTAATCCCATGCATTCTTAAATGCTGAGGGTGTGCTCAGAAAATAAGTGGAAGAACTATGACAGAAAGAGATGTCAAAGCAGTTCAAAGTATGGCTTGAAGAAAGAGGGGCAGCATGACAGGGAAGCCAGGTGACTCCAGGAGTTGAGAGAAATTGCTGGCTGGTATCCAAGAAGGAAATGGAATCCCTGCTTTACAAGCATTAAGAACTGAATTTAGCCAGCAATCTGAGTTTAGAAACAGATTCATGTCTGAATCCTCCAGAAAAGCACACAGTTCCACAGGCTCTTTGATGGTGGCTTTGAAAAACTAAGCAAAGGACTCATAAGAGCCACAATGTGCTAGGACTTCTGGTCTACAGGACTATAAAATAACAAATGGGTATTTTAACCCCCTTGTTATGGTAATGTTTTATAACATTAATGTAAAACTCATACATGTCCCACATATTGATAGTATGCCTCCTTCACACTTCAGCACATTTTAGTTTGGCTTGGCCACATTTCAGTTATTCAAACCTGCTGTCATGGAGAGTGCAAGTCTGGACTATGAGGAGTCCAGGCATCTAGGGTTGAAGATTAGCTAATCACCTCAATGTGGAGAGAGAAAAAGTGCAAGAAAGTCAGGAAACTAGCAAGATCTCTGCTGATTCTCTATCTTTGCCCCATGTGAATGGGGCTAATCTTGTTCATCTAGGAAATAAGTTAGATTGTGCAAATCAGACTGAAGAATTCATTTGACTCTGATAGTTTTACTTTTATCACCTGAAGGCTATTAGCAAGACCTTTTTGAAAATTCCATTTTTTGTTCTCAGTTAAATTTTGGACAATCAAGAGAAGGAAGAGTTGTTGCTTTCACCTGAATTTATACTTCAGGCAATAATAGGTGAGGATGACTACAAAAGACCCCCAGAAGAAGAAATATGTGGATGGACCTAACACCCCTAAAAAGGCTGTTCCTGGACACCAGAGAAATGCTTTTCAATATTAACTTTCTGAGTTTTAGTTTTTATCAAGAAAAACAGCATGTTTTAGAAGTCTAATTATATTCCATGCTCAGCTTTCTAAAGTCATCTTTTATCATTTTTCCTTATAAATGAGAATTTAGCTCTTGCCCTATAAAATCTACAGCAGGAACTCACTGCTGTAGTAATCTGGGCCTATTTAAGAAAGATTTTGCAAAAGAGTTCTAATGTTGAATTGGGCATAAAATAAAAATTCATCAAAAATTTTATGTTTTGAAATAATATTTTGGACACACTGGGTTATAGTAATTACATTATTATGTAATTATTATACCAATATTCATATAATATAAACTTACATGTAATGTTAATAAGTTCTGTATTGTCAATATTAATATAATTATATAGCATACAAATAGATATTATGGGTTATATTATAATTATAATTATAAAATATGTTACAATTTTTAACCATTTAAAAAGCTTTTTAAAGTATGACTACTGGAAGATGTAAAATTAAATATGTGGTTTATGTGTTTCATTTCTATTGGCTACCACAGTTCTAGACCAAGTCTTCTCATATTTTAATGTACATAAGAACAACCTAGAAACCTCGTTAAAATGTACAGTCAGAAGCTCCCAAGTGAACTGCTGCTCATTCTTGCAGCACACTTGAATATCAGAATGATGATTCACAACTGTCTGTGCAATGGAGAAACATTTGGGAAATTTCAAGAATCACAATGATTAGATTGTGTTATCTCAAATCAATCAAATAAGAATCTTTGAAGTTGTAAACTGATTGCATTTGTTAAAGATCTTTAAATGACTTCACATATCTAATATATATCTAAAATTTGTGAATCATGCTTTAGAAGGTCTTGAGTAGAGCTGAACTAATTTAAAGCTTATTGTATAGGAAATGGAAACATTTACATATTAGGAACAATTTTTTGTCACTGGTGAGCATTCATTTATTCATTAGGTGAAAAATTACTCCCTATAGACCACAGTGACTTAAATCCTTCTCAAAGCTTAGCAACTAGTTAAGATTCATTCTTAAATAATAGCAATTTTACGTAAGGTACGTTCAATATGACTAGTATAAATATTAATGGTTATAGGACTCCAGGAAAGGAAAAGTTCATTCCGGGTTGGATAAGCACCAAATGTTACTGGAAGAACTGATGTATAAGAAAGACTTGATGCAGTAGTTATCAAACTTTAGGATCAATCAGAATCCTTTGAGTATGATCAAGACAAGGTCACTGTTTTCATGTAATACTGTTACTGTCACCATATGATACTGTAAATGAATTGTAACCCATTCTAATTTATGTGTTATTAATCCATGATCACTCAAGTCCCATGTGGGAGGTTGATTAAGCCAAGGTCAAACCCTCTAGCACAAGATACCCAAGTCATTGGAAAAGTCACAATTTCTCACCAGCCCTTTGAGTTAACATTTTTTGCGAAGTTGGAATGGAGCTGCATGATGACTCAGCATGCCTCAAATCTCCTCTCACCAAAACCAAACCAAACCAAACAAATAAAAGAGAAACCCTTAACCAAAGAAATAAAAATGTCTCAAACAGGTAGCATTACTCCCAAAATTGATATTTTTGATGAAAGACTTGATTTTGTACAAAAAGACAAATGCAAATATTAGAACATTAATTCTGAGATTGTGATGTTTTAACTCAAGTAGAACTGGTCATTTACTTAGTTTAGGGAAATGTATAGTTTGCTTTTGTGTCATCTTCTTAAGGCGGAAATTAGAGAACAAATATGAATATCAGATGCTAACAGGTATTAACCTACCAAATAAAAAGAAGATGAATTTAACAGTACAGGGATTAATAGCATTTAATTCTATTATACCATCAGATTGTCAAATGCATGGTGTGTGATATATTGAGTTAGACCATAAATATATGTTAAGTGAAAAAGTATGAGAATGAGAAGAATTCTTTCATTTGTCAATGTTAAGATCACAAGTAACCTACAAAAGAATAATTTTAGGATAATGTTGAGTAGGGTTGGAAGTGACACCCACAGGTCAAGGATTTCTCAAAGATCTCTGACAGAGACTGAATTATCTACCTCATCATCTATTTCTCTCTTTTTCCTTGGTCATATAGCAAGCATGACCATATAATTCATCAAATAATCTAGGACACTTAAGGGAGAGGAAGGGGGACCTATTAATAGTAATGCCAGAACAACACATAAAATAAAACTTTCAGGTAAATTGGGACAAATGTCATCCTACAGATAATTCCTAATTTTTGTACACTTGGCTGTTAGGAAAAAAAGACTGCATTTTCTTGTCTCTCGTATTAATGGGTGACCACATGACTAAAATGGTACTAGATTATAGTTGATAATTTTATAGGGATGATAGTTTTTTGATCAATTTTGACTCTAATTTGTTTTGGAAGATAGTTAATAATGACTTGAGAAGGCTCTATGTGAAAAGCATCTGTAATGGGCTCCTTTATCCTTCCTACTGGCTGAATGTAGTTATTTTGGTTAAAGCTTTAGCAGCCAGGCAGTTCATAAGGCACGCTTAGCATGGTGGTTTATAAAAGGAGCTTGTGTCTCCGATGACCATGGGGTAGCCTGTTTAGTTTTGTATACTTTTTGTTTGTTGTGTGACGAGTCAGTAAAAAATTATCTGAGTAATCCTGTGTTATTTTGGAGTTTTCTGTTATTTGTGTTCAGTTCTCACTCCAGTAGAGAAGACTTCTAACAAATATTATCTATAAAAAAATAATGTGAACTACAAACTATATAATTTAAAACTTCCCAGTTGTCACATTAAAAGAAAAAAAGGATCATGTAAAATTGATATATTTTATTTCTATCAATGTATCAAAATATTCTTTTTTAAATTGAGATATTGGTTTATAGCACTGCATATGATTCAGGGGAATCAAAAATTATATTTTTAGTGTGCAATCAAAGTGAAAAACTATTAATGTGATAGTTTACATGCTCCTGTTTGAAGTCAAATATTCAAAATCCCATGTGTACTTTGTGCTTACAGCACGCTTCAGTTTAGTCTAACCACATTTCAAGTGCTCAATAGTCACAGGTGGCTAGTGGCTACGATACTGGAGAACCTAATTTTATATTATTATCAATGACTCTTCTCATCAATGTATTCACTATCTTTTCCTCACTTGCTTCTCTTTACTGGGTGAACATAGGTTGATGTTAAAATTTACACAACAAAATAATATATCCCCTTTCCCTGTAAGTTTCTGGAAGCTCTTTTCCCATTGTTTTTCTTTCTTTCACAACTTTATTTACTTATTTTTTATGTGAACCACAGCATCTTTAATCACAAAGGTAACTATACTTAATTAAGTTTGTAATTCCAGTAACTATGATCTTGTGCAAATGATAGGATGATATCCTTCAGGATATCACTTGATAAATTGTGTCTCTTGATGATGATACAACCATCATCAATCATATTTTCTGAGGATCCTCTGACAAATTGAGTCCCTAGTACTCAGGGTTATTTTGGGGATCAAACCCTACCCTATTTCACCACCAGTTGCCACAAGGAATTAGTTAAATAATTTCATTCTTATGCAAATTATTAAAGAAAATTCTTTCTAATATAGTCAAGGTTAACCCCCTAATGATTCCAATCTCCCTTTCTTTGAGATATATGTTTAACAGTGAGAGAAGAAAAGAAAGTGATATGGAACTTAAACTGCATACCCCTGGATGAGGTTATGATTGTGTATATTGATTACAATGTGTGGGATGATGGAAAAATGACTTCCAACAGGTGAGTTTTATGTAGTGCAGCCTAAGCTCCGCTACTCAGAGTCCAGTGTTAAAGCACCAAAAATGATGTCAGATGACAAAAAGGGGAAAAATGTGTATCTTGTAAAAAACAAAAAGAAACTATGAGCTTTGAACATTTTGAACATGGTTAAGACTCAGCCAAAAACATGAAGGTTACAGCAGGTGAGTTGCAATTGATTAATTCTCCAACAGGAGGGAAGAAATCTCCTGCTTGATGGTGATGTATATAAAAGGTCAGTGTTTTCGTGTAGAAGCCAAGAAACTCAGATGACATGGTAGGGATGCAATGAGATAAGCAATAAGAAAGGCAGTGAGAAGGGAAGGAGAAAGCAAGAAAAAGCAAGTGTATAGGGAACAGAGGTGGGGAGGACAAAGAAATATTCATGAAGGGGACCCAGCAGTTGTAATCAGCTCTGTGACAGGGGAGAAATGAGCAAGGGTGAAATGCAGGGTTAATATCAGTAGTTCAAAGGGTATTTGGTACCATATATATTCACATTTTTCATATACCTTATATTTCTGAAAAATCTCATGCTGGCTGTAATTTTTACTTGCTCACTTATGGTGTCTAATCTACAGCAGATACTTGCATTTTTTGGCTTTCTGGGATCTTAGTAGCTTAGATAAAGCAAGTCTGTGGTGCTGGGGAGATGTTGTTAACACTGTGACCTAAATGTCAGAGCTTGGGCCAAGAAAAAGAAGTAGGGAGAAAGAGAAAGAAAAATACCATCTGACCAATTTAGTTATCCAGAAGTCATTTTTTCAGCCTTGTTAGCTAGAATTTAGTTATCCAATTTAGTTATCCAGAAGTCATTTTTCTAGCCTTGTTAGCTACATATATTCTTAGTTAAGAACAAAGGAGTAAGCAAAAGCATATCCAAAAATCTAGATTATGTGATGCCAAGACCACACAGCAACCTTCAAACAATTTACTCATTGAAAACTCCCCAGGCCCCAGAAATGTGGCACCACTTTCCCTTCTCTTAACGATGCCAGATATCACTCTTCCCTGGGGCCTTCGTTCCTGCAGAGTCTGAATATTGCCTCTGAAGCCTCAACTCTGCACTCCGGACAGCTGCTACTGTTCTGTTTGGGGGTCAATCATTCAGCTTGAAAATCATTTGTCATCCTTTCTTTACATTGTTACTAAGAATGTTTTATTCTTGTTTTTGCAACAGTCTAACAAGCATAGTTAGCATTTTCTAAGCGAATTGCAGATCAGAAGAGCAAAATACCAAGTAAGAGTAGGCATGTGATAAATGATACCGAAAGAGATGACAGATGACTGAGAGAGGGATGGAAAAAAATTGTAAAAGACTGTGAACTTCATATCAAACCAAAAAGCAATTGCCCATTCACTTTTAGAATGTGCATATGTGTGGTGGCAGGAAGAGAAGAACTTTGAGATGAGACAAGTCCAGGTTCAAGTTTCACATCTTCTGCTGGTAGCTTCACAACCTTGCAGTTATTTGTGTTATCTGAGTCTCTGTGCCTCGGTTGTTTTCATTTCTAAAATGGAGATATTACTGGTACCATCTTCATCTACTTGTTATGAAGACTAGATACACATAAAGCAAAAGGTTTGTAGCAAGTAGCCTTTTTCTTTCCTATCCACTCCTACCCCCAACCCCTGGAAATCAATCAATTCTCAGGGTTTCCACGAATTTAATAACTTTATATAGAACTTGTTAAACTCACATGACATCATGGCTTATACAATCCATAGATAGAGTTTTATGAAAAACTGTCTATGCCATCTAGTAACTGAGTGTCAATGTTGGAAGTAGTCTATAAACCTCAGTGAGATAATGGGAGACGGGATGATGGGATTCTGATGGGATGATGGGATTCAGTGACATGATGTATTCTGTTGCTTGCACCAACAGAATCAGGTGTGAGCAATGGAAGCCCAGCTGGTGGCAGCACAGAGTGGGAGATAACCACTCTTTGAGTGGAGCACCACATATTTATGGTGCAATATTTATGGACAATCTTGAATCATCAAAGAAATCGAGATTGTGTTTAGGAACTATATTTAAGGAGGCAGAATAGGAGCAGTTTTTGTTTTGAAATTTTCTTGTTTAAAATGACTAAAGCTGAAAAAAATTTTTTTATGGTTTAGTTTGGTGGAAAATCCATTAATTTCTTCTGAAACCCTTATTTACAGATGTGTCACATAAATGAAGCATTTCTAATGCGATCAATGAAGAAGGCAATAAAGAAGAATAAATGGAGAAAACATTGAGCAGAGAAATACTATTCAGCCAGAGCTACTTCATGGGTATCAGTTTTTTGTAAGTCAACCCTTTTTGCTATTTCATTAAATCTTCAGATACTCCAATGGGCTGGTGAAACAAGAGTGATTTCACTAGAAAGATGACAAAGATAGCTTTCTGTCAGTCACCTATTTAGGAAATTGTGCATCCAGAAAGTAGAATCCACATTTTCTGCATGAAATACAATAAGTGTAAAGAAAGTTAACCACACATAAGTGAATTTTTACCTAAAGAATTTTATTTGAACATATATACGTTTAATGAAATCATCATTACAAAATGAACACATATCAAATTACAAAATGAACACATATTTCAAACCAGGAAGCAAACATCCAGGAAGTGAAAGTCTACATATAAAATAATGTTTTATATGTAGACTACAGGAATAGTCTACATATAAAATAAATGTTGAGGATGGTCAACACTTTGTAGCTTCTCTTTTCTTTCCTCCTCCCTTTTTTTTCTCTAAGTAGATACAAAAAAAGTGTAATAAATAAAAAAAATAGAGAATACGGGAAAGAAAAAGAAAATATAAAGTGATAGGAAGAGACATATAAGAGGTTAGGACAGATAGCTGTAGGAAAATCTCGGTTGAGATCATATAATAGATATCTGGTAGATTTTAAAAGTTGGAAAGAACACATTTACGATTTAGTTTTTAAATTTCCCCAAAACATTTTTAAAATCAGGGAAAGAGCAAATGTCAAATATTAGGTGTGTATTTACTATGCCAGTAAGTGAACAGGCAGTTTGCACAGAACGAAAAGCTTCTCCAGTGGTCCAGGGCTGAAATCTGGGGCTTTGGCTCTGTGGTCTGCCATTCTCAATTATTCAACAGCATCCCCTGGCCAAGCATAAACACTCCCCACAGAGTCACAGCAGGATGTGAGGAAAGATCAAATGTAAATCATGTTCCCTAGGCGCTTCTCAGGACCCAGAGCTCATCTGTAGAGCAGAGTGATTCCACCCTGGAAGCTAGGGTGGGCTAGCTTCCAGTCCCCCTGTCATTATTGGCTGTGTCACCAGCAGGCACTAACCTAATATGGTGCCAGGTTTTCCCTCACTCAGGCCTAATGCTAGGGTACGTCTCACAGGTTATTGAACATGTTAGAGGTGATGAGTCATGTCAAGTACTTAATGTAGGACTTGCTCATAATAAGTTCTCAATACATATTAACTTTTACAACAAGCTATCTTTCTTCCTCTCAAAAATGAATACTATTGGCCTGGGTCAAGTTTTAGTGAGTTCTCTGACCTATAATTAACATGTTTTAAAAAAATAAAAAATGGGCCCTAATCAACATCATTTTCCATTGTTCCAATACATGAATAATGAAAATCTGAGAGAAAAAAAAAATCTGATGGTGTTAGTAATGCCTGTTTGAAAAGTTTTTGTGGCTAGGGGCATTTATCAGTTTCTTTCATCAACTTAGGAATCATTTTCCAAGAATCAAGGCTGTAAATTTGTGTCATTTACATTCTCATTTCTCTAAACAGTCTCCACAAAATTAAAAAGAACATTATTTTGAAAGAAGAATGTGTTGATCCATAAGTGTGAACACATTAAGACCTCATTCATTGAGAAAAATAGAGAGAAAATAGTGAGAAAACTGCCTGAGAAAATATTTAAGAAATGGAGTTTTAGTAATGTCAAGGAATTTTAACTAAGTGGGTTTTGACACTAAAAATGCTAAGTTCATAAAACCACTCTTCACAAAATTTCCAGATTGTTTTATACTACATCGTAACTATAGGATACTTTAGTAACATAAAACTTTTAATTACTAGAACCAAAAATAAATAACTCTCTAAAAGATACCTGAATTTTCCTAGCTTACAAATAGACTCTAAAGAATTCTTTGAAGAAAAAAAAATAATATTTCTTAATATTAATTACATATAGCTTGGTTAACTATAATCATGAGATTAATGAAGCATGGATTATGGGGTTTTAGTGCATAATGCAAGTTAAAGCAATATACTCATAAAATAAACAATCCAATTATCTTTTATTATATCATAGCTTTCAAACACCTAGGGCTTTGGTCTCATTTATCTTTAGTTGCATACAGACAGAATTCTATCAAGGGAATGCCAAGAGCTTGCAGCTGTTAACTCTTTCTACTGAAGCTGGAGGTCACAGAAATATCTTGCAGGAGATCCTGGCTTCCTAGTGTGATTGAAAAGCCTGAGCTCTGGATTCAAACTGCCTGAGATCAAATACTGCTTCCTCCTGGCAGGCTCTTTGACAATGGAAGTTTCCTCAGGTTCTTCCCTGTAAACAAAGATGATTACGGAATTCATCTCACAGGTTCCTGGAAAATTAACTTTTAAAGCAGAACCTTATACACAGGCAAATCTCAATATATTTTACTGTCATTACAGCTGACCTGTTACTAAAGAAGTTTATCTACCTTGAACTTTCCACAGAAGCAAGTTAACCAAACCCTAATTTAATTTATTAACCTAACTGTACTTATAATTTGTCATACATTTAGTAGCTTTGTACATTATAATATTATTAAAGTACTTCACCCAGGGATGATTTTTTAGAAGCATATTCTTCTAAGGTTAGCAGAGTGGGCAGGGAGGGAAGCAAAGGGTGAGGGGAATCCAGTGGTCTGTGATGAAGTTATTGTTACTTTGGTTGCTGAACTGGTATAGTAATATACATTGCTGGAGATGTGAACATGTCCTCCTAAAACATCTACAGTGTTGCAAACTCAATGTTACCTTAATAAAAAATAATTGAACAATAAAAATTTGAAAAAAAACTTGTTTTTTTTTGTAATTGCATTGTAAAATACTTTAAAAAGAGCTCTTAGAATAAAATATCCATTTAAGTTCAGTAACTGTATTATTAGCAGTTCAATTCAGAGATGACTTTTCTGGTAATATAATGAGGTTGAATGACTTTCACGAGCTTATTTACATTGCTCATTTCTATTTTTTGTTATATAAGTTTTACAACACTTGAAATATCTCTGGAGGAGTGCTTGAGTTTTCTCTTCCAACCCATTGTTAGTCAGCATCACTAGTTCAAGCTCCAATATTTTAGTTTCTCTTTGGTTCTTCTCTTTCCCTCACATATATTCACTATAGCACAAGAACCATATACACTGCTTCCAAAACATGTCTTAACTTCATCCAATTCTCAATTCTTTCTCTACATTATTACTGTCTTCTAAACCACCTTTACCTGTTCTCTTACCTGGCCTACTACAAGTTTCTTAAATGGTGCACTTGTTTTTTTTTTTTTTTTTTTTTGTTTGTTTTTTGAGACTACATCTCGCTGTGTTGTGGGGGTAGCTCTGATCCAGGATCAGATCTGAGTAGTCCAGATCCCGAATTGGATCTGGGATCCCATGGACTCAGGCTATCCCCAACCTTAGCCTCGCAGGTAGCTGGGATTACAGGCACATGCCACCATGCCCAACTAATTTTTGTGAGACTAGGTCTCACTATGTTGCCCGGAGCGGGTCTTGAACCGGTGGACTCAAACAATTCCTTGCCTTGGCCTCCCTTCCTAGGCTGGGATCCAAGGCACGCCACCATACCTGGTCCTTGTTTTTATTTATTTCTATAAAATTTACTCTCCAGTAGAACCCAGGTACTAATTCCTGTGAACCACTCGCCTCACCATGACACTGCTCTCATTTAAAACCTTCCGGTTCTGCCTTGTCACTCTTAGAATAAAATCTAAATTTCTGACTCGGTAATACAAAACTATGCACTGATATCTGTAGCTTGGGCCACTTGTCCTACTCTCTCACCTTTATCCTACTGACCTTCCAGTTTCTTGAACAGGTAATTTTATATTCTTTGTACTACATATGACCTCCAAATTTGTGAGCCCCCTAAACTTGTCATAACAGACTAGCCCTTTTATTTCAGATTTCAGTCTATATCACTTTCTGGGAGTTGTTTCTCACCCCATCAAAAGCATCTACCTAGTCATTATCACATTGCTTTTTTAATCTCTTGCCTGGTATTTTTCATAATAATTTTTTAAAAACTCATTCCTAATAGTTATCTGTCTGTTTGCTTATTATCAGCCTTTCTCCTACTGGAACATAAACTATGCAACAAACAAGGGGTGTTTCTCTGTCTCTCTCTCTCTCTCTCTCTCTCTCTCTCTCTCTCTCACTCCCCCTCTGTGTGGTATTCTTTACTTTAAAACAGTGTTTGGTTGGCAGTATACACTTAACAAGTATATGTTAGATGAATGTATGGAAGAATTCTCAGATTGTTAATTAAGGGAAGAAGCCTCTTGAGTCCTACCAGGATCACTTCTAATTTCGCTCAATTCTTAATTCCCACCAAGGTTGATTACATAACATAGCCCAGACTAGTGCAAAAATTTTTACTTCCTCACCAAGAAAGTAGTATAAATGACAGTTTCTTTTAGGCTTGCGTTGCATAACCACTATTTCTATACTGCAATGCATTTTTATCTCCATTCTCTCCATTTTGTCTTTATTACCTCATATTAACATCTTCAGGAAAATTGCCTCATTTATTTGCATAGCAAGCTGGGCAAGTTTTATTACATTGTTTTCTAAGGGAGAAAATGGAGGGTCAAAGAGATCATAAAATTTCTAAGTTACAGACAAAAGATTTGAACCCAGGTAATGCCAATGCTATACATTTTTCCTGACTTGGAGATAGCACTATATTAGTTACCATGGTCCCAAATTTCCTATAATGGCCACTAGTGAGATGATCAAATGATTTCCAGATTGGTTATCTTATAAAATCATTTGGAGATTACTGAGTCCCTTTAGAGTTATAGATTAAAATTTTTACAGAGTAAAAATCTTAACTAGGACACAAGAATATGCATTTTAAGGAACTTACTGTCTTTAGGTAACTCTGAGTTGGGCAAGAAAAAAATAAGTAAGGGAAGGTTAATATATGTTATCTTTGAAATGTCAGCTGAAATTAGTTATGTGGTTAGATTAGTGAACTGGTATGCCCCAGGGACTGAGACATGGAAAGATAGGCAAAGGGAACGCTACAGTCATTGGTTAAGGAGATTGGACAGCATATGCCTATTTACATAAATTGATATGGTAAAATTAAAAATTTATTTACATATATTTGTGGCAAAAGAGCCACAAAGCATAAGATGAGTTTGGAACATAATCAAGAATATTATTTAAGACACAACTAGATAGTTGAGATTTTTCAATAGTCTCTTCTAGTTTTTTGTTTTGACCCAAGATAGTCAATATATTTTTGAACCATTAAAAAAATCTTGTCAAAGTAAAGTGGGTGAGAAGAGCATTTTATAGAGGTATAAGATAACAACCCAGAAATGACTTTAAAAGTATCTGCATACAAATGCCCCCCAAACTGAAAAGTCCATTCTATGATAAAATCATAATGTAATCCAAAGAGGCAGAAAGCACCTTTTTCCCCCATTGGCTAACATGTAACTTTGTCAAATCCACAGAGTCTAATAAAATGCTGCTCTCTCACCCTTCTTCTTAGCATTGAGTCCCATCTAATAGAAGAGATAAATGGCCTCCTGAGACTTAGAAACTATGGAAAGTCACATCTGGTAGCTTGTACCTGGCTGACCTATTCATGGAAAAGGTCAATTTAGTGCAAAAGGGCACTTTTAAAAAATCAGTTTTGCTGGAGGGAATTGAGCAGCTGTCAGGGGAGAAGGGTTTCATCCTTTCACACAATTCCACATACTGAACCTATTGCTCTAACCATAGCTGGGAGGGCCCTGGCTTTGCATCATCATCTATTCTTGTCTCCTTTGCTCCTAGTGCATATCTAGAAATTCATATTTTTTCCTTATCTCCTTTATGGCTGCACCACTCCAACACACTCAGCACATTTCATTTTATTACCTCTTGAAGTCAAGTGTTAGGACTGGGTTCTATTATCTTTACGAAAGTTGTGAGATTGCCTTTATGTTCCAAGTTAATTTTATTTGATAAGTTGCATTTTCCTCAATATTTGATTATAATTTATCATGAAAAATATCTTTTTACTATTTTCAAATTTGAGTCAATAGTTCAGAAAGCCCATTTGAAAGAGAGGCAAGTTGAGGTCCAATTATAAAGGATACCATTTGATCTCTAAATTGAGTCTCCTGTAGTGTCTACAATATGCTTTCCTAAAACACAGAAAGTAAGGTGTGAGTTTTATTATGTTGGGAATTTCCACTGCTCATTCTAGATGAAGGACCTGTCAGAATATATTAGAAGACTGTCTTAATTAAACCTGGAAAGTTTCCACTCAGATTTAGTTTTTAGTTTTTAGTGTCCAGTACACAATTTTAAACACTGAGTTTCAGGTTTAATATCGGGAGCTATACTCTTTAGGTTATAAATTAAAAATTTTGTTAACATCTGAGAAATTATGTAGCTTCTTTTTTTTTACAAAAAATCCTTTAAAATGACTACTTTTGTGACTATTTATTTTGTAGCTATAACAGACTTGGAAGCAGCCTAAATGTCCATCAATAGATATTGACTCAAGAAGATGTGATATATATAGTATGGAATACTATTCAGCTATAAAGAAAGAAGCATGCTACCATGTACAGAAAAATGAGGCTGGGAGGAGGTTTCAGAAAATCAAGTGTAGTAAAGTATACAGACTGATAAAGACAATGAATATTTATATGGTGGATGATTTGATAAAGTAAAATACAAAATCTTGCAGAGGTTAATAAAGAACATAAGAATTCTGGGATTAAGAGGCAGGGTAGAAAGGGAAAGTATAAAGGAGTGGTGGTGAGTAAAAAAATCTATTGCATATAGAACTATTTTTTGAAAGTATATCTTAGCTTGTTCATAAAAGATTAAACCAAATAAAAGCAAATCATTGCTTCCAAGAATATTCAAGGACGGGGAAATTATATTCTATCTTTTGAAGAGTGGAATATCAGTTTGTGGAGAAATTTTATAAGCCATATACTTCATTGACAATGTGTCTGCTACACACTAATACCATAAATTCAATACCATCAGACTCTGAGGTGAATTTTTATCAAGTGGTAGCACAACATAAATACTCTTTCCCTTGATCGATTAAAAAAGTTGCAATTTACAGTAGAAATTAACATCATTTCCCTTCAACTGTTTCTCCAAAATGTAAGCTAATCATATTCAACAAAAATCTCACTTAGTAGTTGAATTAAATTTATTACTACTCAACCATCATAAAAGATAAATTCATGCTATTTGTAGCAGCATGAATGGAACTGGGAGGGATTATATTAGTGAAATAAACCAGAAAGAGAAAGATAAATACTGAATGGCATCATTTATATATGGAGATGAGAAATTAGAATGGGGCGGGACTGGGAGTGGGGGTGGGAGACAGCACTTGGATTAAGGTGAAGGACTAGGGTGACCATACCTGAGGGGGGAAATCCTATACTGTCAAAATATTAGCAAGAATTAACAAGGATGTAAAACAATGGCACTTCAATACAAATTTTTAAAAAGACAACATTTTATTTTGCTTTAATATTGATCAGGAGATGATCAAAAAAGGCATAAGAATGTAAATTTCTTAATGAGGGTTATGAGATTATATACTTAAATTTAAATTTCATGGTGAGTTTATAATTATACTTTTCCTCATTTTAAAGTGAAACTAAGTTCTGAAAACAGATTCTGGGGGTGGGGAAAACTTTACTACTTGTCTTTTAACTTTCCTATTTCTTTATTCAATTTTAAATGGCTTTTAAAAAGGCAGTATCTACCTACATAATGCAAAGATTTGGGTTTATGGAACCAAAATCCACTGTCACTAAAATTGAGTTTTCAGCTTATCCAATAAAGGACCAGATTTCCCATCATTTTATTCTGAGGAGATCAATTCATACTGAAATAATTGTCCTTTCATCGAAAACAAAAACATCAATATCCCCAGAGCAATCTGTACCTTCAAAAGAGAAAAGTTAGACTCTTTTAAGATTAATGGTTCTAATCATTTATGTTTAGCTAAGGTGCTTTTGAAAAGGATTCCAATATATACTTTAGATTTTTAATACTGGTTTTAGATAGAGTTCAAACAGTTTAACATGTTTAAGTTTCAGTGATTCTTGTCAAACAAAATTACACGCTAGCCAAATGCTAAACAAGTTTGACATGGAGATGACTCAGATGAAGTCCTTGACGCTCCAGACTACAAGCGCTGGTAAGAACTCTTGTGTTATTGCTTCCTGTTCCTTAAAGAACACCCTTTCTCACCGTTCAGCCCTTGGCTTTATGGGAAGTCACACTATAAGTATAGAGAATATTTCGTTTCTCTTAATTTATCATGACTGAATTCAGATAATGAATAGTGACGGATAAGCTTTTCCATTCACGCAATAGTTGCTACTACATTTTGAATGGTTTCTGCTTCAGTGTCAAGAATAGCAAGTTTAATTACACAAAAGCTGGTGGAGGCATGTACTGTGAATTTAATATAGGGAACTGTAGAGAAGAGACGGGACAACAACTTTTACCCTGCGTAGGGGGATAGAGTCCATATAAACATACACATTGAATGAGCTATTAAAGATTACAGAAATGATAGAGAAATTTACTTCAGGTCAGTGTTACATAGCTAGAAAATTGGATAGATTGAAAGCAAAAATAACTATTAAATGATACTAATTGATGTCTCTGTTCCTCAAGGATTGGACACATCACTAAAATTCCAGCAATATGTGAAATGTGAAGATGCAAGATGGCTTTAGTCTAGTTTCATGGAGTTCTGAGACTTTGTTCATGGTATTTAATAAAATGTTATAGTTAAAAATGAAGAATCCATTACAACATTTTCAGTTGGGTAGTGAAATCAACTTGATGAAGTATGGCCCTGAAATGTACTTATTATCACTAGACAACCATTTAGAGTTACTTGATAATTATTATGTATCAGTAAGTCCTAGTGGAGGTATATCATAACATGTAAAAGATTTTTCTTCCTGCTCACACTTTATATATTTTCCTTGATTCACTATGACACAGTCCTCTATATAGTTTTCACCTTTAGGAAATGAAAAAATAAATACTGTTAAAATAAAATTAGCCATCTTACTAAGTATTTTGATATTGAGAAGAATATTAAAGACATCCCCTATTTTAACTACTTATTGATTTTCTCTTATAGACCTAAAGAATGAAGATTTTTATAATAGTAACTATAATGACATTTAGATGTCTCAGTTGTTTTTTGAGGATACATGGATTTAAAGAGTCTATGGCACAAATAACTCAGGTCTAAATAATGATAGATAATTACTTGTCATAAAAACATCACCTTAACGACCAACTGGATGAAGGTGTAAAGCTGCACAGTAGAGGATCATGCCAAGAAATCACATATCCTGATAGTGTGATGCTCATTTGTACTTTATAGATGCTGAGAAGTGCTTTTTAAATTAGAGTGAGAGAAGTCCCATAAACTCACACCTGTCCCAGAGATTTAGATGATCCTTTGTGATTTTTAGAGGAAAATTTTGTGGACAAAATTGCTTTTTTTTCTATAGCTCTGTACCAATAAATTAAAAAAAAGTGAAGAGTGCAATCACATTCTTATTATTTATTAATTGAAATGCAAATAACATCTTTAGGTTCTAGATAAATAACAGCTAACTATTCATAGTTAATATTTATATTCAACTATATACTATATAGTTAAATTTAAATATACTATATAAGAAATATAAATGTGAGCTTATCTAACTCATGTTATATGGCAGGCACCTTGTATAAAGAAATACAAAGAAGCATATAGATGAAAAAAAGACACTACATCCTCACTGGATTTGCAGTATTGTTGTGGAGACAAGGATAATTGTAGAACATGATATTAGATAAGCAACCTGGTGCATTGTTTGTGATGAACTACAAGGATGGGTGAACACTGAAAGAGAGGGCAGGTATTATGACATTTAGGGAAGTGGTGGTGAATGGAATGATTATTATCATTGTATTGGAATGATTATTATTAAAAGACTTTTTTCCAGAATAATTAGTGTTTGATTACTGGAGTTTTGAATATGCTTTCACTCTGTCATCATAATATAAACAAAAAAATTAACAGTTTAGATTGTTTCATATCAACTCTATAATTAATTGCTTTTTAACTTACTTTCACAGAGATCCTAGGAGAAATGTCCCGTATCTTTCTTTTTTCAAGTGGCACATCCTTACTTCCTTCAACAACTAGTTTAGACAAGATCAACCAATTTCATAAAATTCAGAAAAGTCTTTATTTTGGATCACTTTCATAAAATTCAGACAAGTGTTGATTTTGTAAAGAAAGAGTAATTATATAACGAGCAGGGGAAAAATAGTTTCAAGAAATTTTAACTGTACTAGAATATTTACTACTTTGTATATCGAAAAGTCATTCCATTATCTCACATCCCTCCCCATAGGATAGCCAGACAAAGCACAGTTAGACAAAGAAAAATTAATATTCTGGGGAAGGAATGCAATGATGAGTGATCACTAAAGAAGCAACTCACTTCCTGAGGAAAATATTGTTCTTTTAATTAGAAGGGAATAATACAACTCTGATATATTTTCTCTTGTACCATTACAATTATGGAAATAATATTTAGCTTTTTCAATATTAAGTTCATATATTCCCTTTGAAACGTCCTCAAATCCTCCATGATTCAATTAATTTTTTCCCTTAAAATTAAATGGCCTCATTTTTTTTTCCCATGGAAGAACACACTCTTGGCTTCAAGATGGAAAGTTATTTACTTTAATATTCATGATTCAGCAGGGTATTTTATGGCTAGGAAGAGTTACAGCTTAAGTGCATATCTTCTGTACATACAGAGGTCAGAAATAATTTGCTTCATGATATAGGAATTAAAATCAATACTCTTACTTCCTTAAGAAAACAAACATAACATAATGTAAATGAGAAATGAATAAATTATTAATAGATGGGCTTATCTAAAATATAATACTAGCTAAGCAAGGTCAACCCAGAGAACTGAGTTTTAAAAAGCATTGCAAATTACAGGAAATCTGAGTAAGGTAGATATATTGCCACAGCTTTGTTTGACAAAGTTGCTTTCATCTGAGGTTTTTAGTTTTATCACAGATCCTGCTGTTAACTGTCCCTGTGAATAAGTGCCTGGTGATATTTGACTTGAGAATGAACAAATGGAGAGCAGAGATGTCTTGCTCAAACTGGACGTTTTTTGCATTTCCTACCTGAGGGCTGGGAACTCTTAAGATTTCTCCCCAACATTAAAGTAGCAACGAGCTCTCTGGAGGCCGCTGATGCTGTCAGTCTTGTCAGGGTTTGGGTTCTAACCTCACTTCCAGTGCCTTTGTATCAGCCCTCTGCTCTGGATTTAGGCAAATCCTGCTTTACAGAGTGATTCCTTCTTTTCTTCATCTGCTGGGTATGTTCCCACCTATTGAAAAAGGTGGTAAGTGAAAGCTGACTGAATTCTTATTTTCTCCTCCTTTGCTAGAAAGCAGTTCAACTGCTACTGTCTTTATGAACCCTGCTCTGGTTTATGATACATGGAGTGTACTTTGTTTGTTTGTTTGTTTATTTCCCAACTCAGAAAAGGGATTTCCATGATGCTGCTAGAGAAGTATTCCTCAGAGAAAGAGGAACATTATTTAACAGCCTGACCCTTGAAATACAGATAGTTCTCAAATTCTTGATCAAGAAAGTTGGAATCAGCTTTGATTTGGGCTCTTTGCAGGTAATAGATTTACATCCATGTGATCCTTTCCCCTACTTTTAAGTCAGGGCTTCCATAGCAATTTCTTCATTTAGTGAAATACAAAATGTGAACTTCAACTTTGATGTCAGTGTTGGAGACATATACATACATAGCAAGTCTCACCTTTAGCACCTACAGTGCCATAGGAGAGACTTATACAAATGAATCCTAATATATCATAATTGCATTTTATCTAGTGAATATATGTCCCAAGTATTTTAGAGGCTTAGAGGAGTGTATAATTATTGCTAACTGGGGGAGGTGACAGTATACACAAAATTTTGTCAGCAGAACATTAACCAGTAGTACTCTTTCCTTTGCAATCTTTTTGTGGTGCTATCATGCTGAAATGAGTTACTTAGTGGACAAATAGGTAAATTTTAAGATGGAAATAAATAGGTAATGTGTGAATAATTACATGAATATTTATTTGCTTGTAGTTGAGTATTAAAACCTACTGGTGAAAATTAAAATTAAAGTGACTACGAAAGTGAAGTTAAGTTTAATGCTAATTAACACAGAAATCATGGACCCAGTGGTTTGGGCCACTGATGTTGGGATCATAGCTTTTTCCTCTTCTATGCTTAGCTCGTACCATGGAAGACAATGAACTTATATATGTATATATACATATTCACTTTGGTAGTGAAGAGTATTTTATAAATATGAGATCATTTGCAGTAATACCTTTCAAGCAGAACTCTCACAACGAATTTCATTTTGCTCTTTGACCATTGTGAATCAAATAGATTTTTAGCAGAGACCCCAGGGCCTGCCTTACAGATTAGAGTCAAAGTTCAGAACAAAGGGTCATTTGAATTGAGGACATTAACACCAGTTACTCAGAAAGGAGATTAAAGTACCATGGAAGGAAAGCCTTGTTCAGAGACATCCTGTGGGCACGAAAGGTGGGAGATAATTTATTGTAATGACTTTCAATCACAAGGGAAAACATGAGTTAGAATGACATTATTTTGATCACACCTTTCCCCCAAGGAACTCAAGAGACTAACCCAGTCTTACGTAATGGACAGCAATTCTCCTTATACTATTTTGATTTGTTTCTAAGTCATAGTAGATTTTAAGGATCAAGAACTCCTAAAAGTGGTCCTCCCATTCTTTCAAAACTTATCCTTCTACATATCACAGCATACTTAAGGACTGGCTTATTTTATTGATCTTAACCTTCACAATTATTCATTTGTCAGGCTCATCTCTTTAGTTAACTCATATTCCATCTGTCCAATTCTGAACTCTTTCCTTGTCCTATAACTTTTGTGAAGGAAAATGTTACTCTCTCCCACCATATATTTAACAACATGACTTCAACATTTGATCATTTCCTCAGCTTGAAAGAAAAATTTAAATACAACACAAAAAACTAGGTGAGGTAAGAAAGGGCATAATTCTTGTTCTGTTTCCATCACAAATTGGTAACATAAATGTGCAATATTTTTATTTTACTTCCTCAGCTTCAATTTTCCATTTATTGATAAAAGGAAAACGAAATAATATTTACTAAAGACATTTTTTGGCTAAAACAGCAATATGATTCCACAAGTCTTTATTAAGATGGATGGCACCAAGTACTTATATATTGTGCAAAAGCCACTAATGTTACAAAGAAGCTAGTTTTTTCATATATACATGTCTCTCTCAATATATGTTACATATATATCATATATAATCACACATATATAGCTATATACCATATACTTCTTTATTTATAGACACATTTACTAATGTATACTCATGGTGCACATATTTAAAAATGTGTCTATTTTTCTAAAAAATGGGAGAAGGCATGCTCTCAATATACTTGTCATTATTTCTCTAATATCTTAGGTTGCAATTGCTCTAAATTAGAGCAGTAGAACACCTCAAAGAAGATGTATGTTTTAGGCCCTCTGCACCACTCAAATTTCATGATTTTGGACATGTCATGTGATGCTCATTATGCCTCCTCATCCATAAGAAAAAGAAATTGAAAAAAATAATCCCTCTTAAGTCTGTAATTGTATGATGTTTGTATTAATGAAAAGAGGAAAGATGATTCTGTGGGATAACAAATTAAACTATAAAACTTGTAACTTAAAGTATGTTTCTTACTCTTGAAAAGTTTGATGCCACATTGGAAGATGTTTCACAATGACTGTTCTCCATGTTGTGTGTTGATAGACAGGGTTGCTTAAATCTTGTGCTATCTATTCTCATTACATGAAGACCCCTTTTTCAACCTGGCAGGAGCTCATCTGAAACTACATTGCCTCTGTTGTCATTTCATTGGCCAACACAGGAGTCATGACCTTTACCTGAAAGCCAAGTCTACCTGGATAGGCAGTCTTTATTACATCCTTACAAGACAATGTGGAAACATAATTGAGTAGACATGTAGCATTTCTGCCATAATGCTAAATCAGAATAGGGAGTGTACCAGTGAATATTTTACTCCTGTATCATCTTTAACATCATGACATTTATTTATTTAATTTATTACTTTTTATTGTGGTGACACTGTTTTCCAATACTGTGATTCAGAGGCACAGGTTGACATATGTCCAAATGCATATCCCCACACCATACCTACCACCAAGCATTTCAAACACACTTGTAACTTCATGCTTTCTGCTTTTTCAGAGGCCAGAGGTTTTTCTTCTTTACTGAATGATACTTGACTTTGGAAGATGGTTCTTAGATCTCTTGGGCTTTTAACGTGTTAGGAAGTTCTAATAGCCCAATTTTTTCTCCTTTAAGTTTAAAGGCAAGAAATGAGTGCTGTTGAGTGAAGAACTGACTGAAATTTACATGACACATTTGCTGAAACATAGAGGGCTTGTGGAATTTTTTGGGGGAATAAGAAATGTAAATGGCTTTAAAATATTTTTGTCCATTTGTTTGTTTGTTTTGCCTATATTCCTTATATAAATGAGACCATTTTCTTTCTGCTTTATTTCTGCTAACATAATTCCTTTTGCTCCATCCATGTTGCCACAAATGACATGAGTTTGTCTTTTTTCATTGATGAATAATATTCCGTTGTGTACATATGCCACAACTTTTTGATCCATTCATCCATTTTGGGGCATTTGGGTGCTTCCATATTTGTTCATGGGTGATAAGGTGGCGGGAAAACCCTTGGATAGACAATGATGTAAAATAGAAAGAAAGAAAGAAAGAAAGAAAGAAAGAAAGAAAGAAAGAAAGAAAGAAAGAAAGAAAGAAAGAAAGGAAGGAAGGAAGGAAGGAAGGAAGGAAGGAAGGAAGGAAGGAAGGAAGGGAGGGAGGGAGGGAGGAAGGGAGGAAGGAAGGAAGGAAGGAAGAAATTTGAATGGAAAATGAGAAAAATCAAAAATCAGTCTTTTCTTAACAATTACTTTCATGTTGGTTTAGAGAGTTTGTGTAATGTACCCTAGTTTGTTTTTGTTTTTGGAGATGAATTTTGGAGAAGAGAGAGAAGAAAATCATTAGGAAAAATCAAACACAATAGCATAGAAGTCAGACAGAGCTTGGGTGTGATATTAAATAGGAGGTAGGAGGCTTACACTTTTGCTTCTTCCTTTTATTAGAGAAGGGACAACTTACTTTTGACTGAATGGTTTCCAGAGGCATCTGGGTGCTTTATGCAGTGGGGTATATGATGACAGATAATACTCTCAGGTCAAGGCTTCTGGGATGACAATGCCCATAGGAGTTTCCCAGGGAGGTTTGCTTCTGCCCACTAATTGTGGTCATGCATTTTATGGCTTTGGGAATACTATGGCCACCAGCAAAAGTCCCAGTGCTGCCAAAAGCAGTGTTTGTGTCTGATTAAGCCAGAGCTGTAGCTGTGTGGACTTCCCAAGGTGCTTCTGATAGCACCCTTGACAAAATCACTCATGACACTAGTTTTCACATCCAATTATGTATTTTCTTGCCTCATCCTGCATAATTTGTTCACAGTTTTTACTACAGATGACATCTGCCTCTTAAAACTCTTGCCATCAGTTTTTAAGCTCTACTTTTCCTGTTTATCTTTCTAACTGACTGGTACTTTTCCTCAGCATAATCAGTAAAGGCATTTTCTGCCAGCATTTTAAATATTAACCTTGTCTGGAATTTTGTCCTTGGTCTTCCTTGGTTCTTCAAACTATTTTTCTAGAAAATTCACTTTAGTAGTATTGGTCAGAGTCAAACACTTCTCAAATGACAAACTGAGTTAATCCAGCCACCCATTTTGTCTATGCAAATTCCAAGGCTGTTTTACTGGGAGAGAAACTGTTGGTCTCTTGACTGACCAGTGTCCCCATTGTTGCCTGACTCTCTGTTTCCTACATAGACACACACTACTCTCTCTCTTTATATCCACAAGAATAATGTTAAATATTTTGACATATTGACAGGTGATCTGACACCTAACTTCGCATATTTGAGATAGATAACCATTGACCAAACTGATAATCAGAAGAAGAAACCAGTTAGTGTAAAATACTGCTTAGAGAATTAGAAAAACATGATCTAATCTCAGACTTTGAAATATGCTAGTCATTTGGTTACTTTGTTAAAATTTTCAAGAGGACTTGGGGAAAATTGCACTCCACTGTGTCAGTAAAGCCTATGGGGATTTTGGAAGGGATTACACTGTTCTCCAAAACTTAACAATAAGTTAACAAAAAGTTTAGAAGTGATTACACTGATCTTCAAAACTTTTTAACAAAAGTATTACTGAAGGCAGGAAAAAGGTAGCATACTATTTAGAGGATCACTGTGTGGGTTAGAAATTTAGCTGATTAAAGAAAATCAGCATAGTTTTATTGTAATCGGAAAGAGGTCCATGACTAAAAAAGCTCTAAAATAATTCTTTTGCTTTAGAAACATTCTCCTGGGTTTTCCTCTTGCTTTTCTGACCATGTGTTATTTATGAAAGATGATTGAAAGATGATGCCCATGTTTTTGACTTTCACTGATTTCCTGATTTTCCCTGTTGATGCAGTCAGTGTTTCTCAGACTATTTGTGTTGAAGAATCAACTTAAATTTTTTTTCTCACTTATTGTATTCTTTTGTAAAATACAATAAAAATGATTAACCAGAAGCATGTGCATGCAGTTAGATGTTGCAGCACTGTCAAATTGCTTTGAAAGTTTCCAAATGTTTATTCTTGGTTTCTGTTTGCTTAGGTCTTGGGCCATTTTGAATATTCCCCAGATCATCACTGGTCCATAACTCATACTTTCACTAGCACTGACCTAGAGAACAAATAGGGATTAGCAATGTGGAGGATGGTGATACAATTCATTTGGTTGCAAGGAAGTTAAATTTTCTTTTAGGCATCCAAACATAAACCTCCAAAAGATAGTTGGCTAGAATACATGATATATGCCTTAGAGAAAAGCTAAGGAAACCATAAAAGAGCATGACAACTATTAGCTGCAGCATGAAAAATTAAATGCGGCATATCTGCAAATTATTCTGCATTAAATGCTTAATATTGTAAGAGCTCCAAATGTCTTATTAAGTTAAGAAATAAAAGAGGTATAGTATGGCAAAATTATATTTGACTAGTACATATATGTGTGTGTGTGTATATATTGAAGACTTCTAAAAGATGTTTATAATAATAGCTACATTAAGGGAGAAAGGTAAGTTAGCAGGAGATGTAATATGTTAGATTTACATGCACCTTTTTAAAGTTAATTTCTGTATTCTTTAAACAGAATTTAAAATCAGTATTTGGAACTGAAACATAGAGCAAAAGAGGGGGGAGGAGGGTAAAATCAGGGGAGGGATGGTCGCTAGGGATTAAGGTGGTTCACGGGTGTTAAGGGGGTAGGAGAACTTCAAGGTAGACAATGATGTAAATATCTATATGTGCAATCAATTAAAGAATAAAATTAAAGAAATAAATTAAAATGCAATATAAACCATAAAAATGGTATTCGAATAATTTATGATATTTTGATATTTAGAATAAAATCCAAATTTTACATATATAATGCAATATATTATTTTAAAATGTGTAGAAGTATAGAATTAATCTGTTTCTTTTAAGGGTTTAGTTTCATAGTAATTTTTTGCTTAAGGGAGGCAATTTAACTCTGGGGGTAGTTCTTTAGTGTATTAACAAAGGCTGAAATCTAGGTCTGCTTTTTACAATATTTGTGATCCTTGATAAAGTTTTCAGTTATAGCTATTTCTTCATCATTAAAATGAAAACAGTAATGATATCTACCTTGTGTTTTATTAAGAAAAGTTAATGATTATTGTAGTTATTTACTGAGTTGTATCACACACGCACATTTATAGATGCTATATCCCTCAATCCCGCAATTACTTTATGGTAAGCTCTTTAAATATAGGGGAATCACATAAAATATAAATTGGAAAGCATTCCCCTTTCTTTCCTCACTATGCTTGTAGAACATAATAACAAAACAAATGGGCTAAAATAGTTTTGTTTTCATTTTGTTTGCTAATTTGTTTCTGCAAGCAATGTCTTTGAAGAGTAGGTGATAGTAGAGTCTTGAGAAGGAATATGGAATTGGGAGACAGACAAAGCTTCAAATCCCAAGACTGTTTTTATTAGCTTTGTAGTCTTGAACAAATAACTTGTCTGAAATTCAATATGCTTATAGTAAAATGGGGTTGATATCCCATTTCTCCTTGAACAATTGCAGAAACTGACAGCTGTAATACAAGAGAAGGTCCTTCCATAATACATCCTTCATAAATATCAGTTCTCTTATCCTTCTCTGAAGAAATGGGTAATTAAAGAAATCAATATTTTAAAAGTTCACTTTATATAAATCTTCATGACTTAATGAAATACAAACCCCAAATATACTTGTAATCCCCCAAGTTCCCCACTCCCAAATCCTGGAAAATTCTAAAGTACACCTAGTATGCAATCAATTAGGCAATTATTTTATCCCGTTCTTTCAACTTGTTCAAAATATACAAAAACACTTTTTCCTTGATTTTCTGTATTGAGAAAAGACAGGGCTTGGCAGACAGAGGGAGCTTTAAAAGTTCTTTTTGAATGATAATGGGAGAAATATATGGTGTGTGGAGAGGTGGGGAGCAGCCCACATAATGAATCAGATGTGGAACATACAACAGAGAATTCAATACCATGCTTCTAAAACCTCAATAGTGCTTACTGTAAGTGATATTTTTTGTGGCCTTTTCTTTGCAGAGATATTTGTCATTCTGTAGTTGATTTAGAAAGAGATTCATGGAAAGTCATAATTATTTAAAGAAGGGAACAGGCAAAGTGTTCTTTTGCCATGTCTATAAATCTTTCCTTATGCTCTGCTGAGAACTCTGCTCTGGCTGTCTGCTTTCACCATGTAACAGGAGTATATCATAATGTCAGAAGTTGTCAGACCCTCAGAACTCTCCATAATGTGAGATCACAAGCAGAGACAATTTCATTTTAACATTTCTGACTACAAAGTATAAATACCATTCAGTAGGCACTTTGACATCACATCAGGGAATCCCTTCTCCCTCCCCGCTAATTCTCATTCTTTAAGTCTGTGAGGTACTGAAACCTATACAATTAGCAGATAGAATAAGAAAATTCAAATTCACAATAGAATAACAATGTTAAAAGAACTGCACATTTTTGAAAGGAAATCTAAAAAGAGAACTTAAAGATTGCCAAGGTACTGAAAAAGGTGAGTCTTCAGTCAGTTATGATTTTTTGTTAGTTCTCTCCACAGTAAAAAGACATTTCTCAGAACAATTTGAAATAGGAGATATAAAAAAATTACTCAAATCTATGTTTAAAAATCTCATTGAGAGATTATTTCTTTGTCATGATGAAGTTACCAACTGGGAGTATTTCATTAATTCTTCAGTGTATTCCTCTGCCTCACTGTGCACCCTTACGGTTCCCTACTGGGGTATTATTTTTAAAATGGGAAAACTTTTGGCAGTTGCATAAGCTCAGATGTGAGAAATGAATTTACAGATTTTTATCTTTTAATAAGATTATGCACTTCTAGGATATGACTTTCCCCCCCTATGTTAACCATATGGAATCAATCATTAAAATATAGAAAGGAAGAGAAAACTGTTACTTTTTTCCTAGAAATGCCTTAATAAATTCACATTTGTTCTTCCAAGCTCACTTCAACTTTTTAGTTAATGATTCATAAAGAGCTTCAGTTTTCCCCTCAGAATCAGTATTTCCTGAGGAAGAAGCTTGTTGGGAGATATGTGCCATATATATGGGTGTTGGGTTCAGAGGGAAGAATCTATTCTCTTGTTCTGTTTCTTTGTGAGCCCTCCCTTCTCTCTGGAAACCAAACATGCTTGTAAAATCTGAAGCCAAGTATCTCTTTCTGGTGTTTCTTGGGTCTGAACCTCATACCTGATCTACCTGGATGCCATCTTCAGATTCAGCACTGTTAACTCCTGGTGGGGGCAGAGACCATTCATTTGGTCACCAAATGCTTAAGTTGATCTCATTTTGTTTTATTTTTGTTTCATTAATGTTTTTGTTTATATTTTTTCTTTAAAGTTTTACTGATTTGCCCTTTAATTACATATATATATATATATAATTAGGAATATATGTATTTGTAAGTATATACATGCCTCATTTGCCCTCCATGAAGCTTCAATGCATTATTTTGTTTTCCCTCTATATATTCTGCCCTTCATTTTCCCTAGTATCTACTGTAGTCTTTTTATATTTAAGAGTTTTTCTGTTGTGTTTTTTCAGGTTGTTTTCTTTGGTGTTTTATATTCCACAAATAGGAGAAACAATGAGATTGCTGTCTTTCACTTACTGACTTATTGCATAGCATAATTCCCTCAATATTCATCCATATTGTTAAAAATGTATTATTTTTATCTTTTAAAAATAACTATTATTCCATTATATATACATATATAGATAGATACACACATATACATATATACTTTTTCCCTTAACCAATATGCATTTAGTTTGATTCCATGTCTTGATTATTGTGAACAATACTACTATGAAAACATATAAATGAATATAATTCTCTTATTCATATTTTTATGAATAATAAATTAAAAAATAATAAAATACTATTTTATTTCATATTTTCTTCCTGTAATACTTATGAGTGTTATTTCTAGGTCATATGGTATTTCCAGTTTTAGTTTTTTAAGCAATAGTCATACCATTTTCCATAGAAACTGGATCAAATTATGTTTCACCAACAGTGGTTAAGTATTATCTTTTCTCTGCAATCTCATCAACACTTGTTATTTCCAGTCTTTTTTGGTATGGTTCATTCTGGCAGGTGTGAGTTGATAATTTCATTGTGATTTTGATTTACATTTCCATTATTGCAAGTGATATTGAGCATTTTTTTTCATGTCTGTGTACCACTTGTATGCTCTTTGGAGAACTTTAGGACTTTTGGTCTCATTTTTTTTTTTTTAGTCTGCTTGGTACAAACATCAGCAATTATTTTAAATTCTACCTATCCCAAACTGAACTTTTTATGACTATCACCTTTCACTGCAAAAAAAATATTAGGTTATTTTTTTTCTTTCTATCATTGTTGTTAAAGGTCAGCCAAAAACACTAAGTCTAGAAGACTTTTTTTGCAATTACTATATCTAATTAATCTATCACCACATTCTGCTGATTTTAGTTTTTGAATATGTCTCAAACCAACACTTTCTTTGTTTTCATCCCCAATACTCCAGTTTAAGCTAATATCAGTTTCATCTGTAGGACAATAAAAGTCTCTGAAGATCATCCACTTCATTACTTCATCACTACACTTTGCACAATACCACAGATAGATGAACTTTTTTAAAAAGGTCAGATGTAACTTTCTTTGTGTGTCCCATTTAAATATCTAAATGGTTTTCATTATTCTTAAAATGAAGACCTACATAGTTAACATGGTGTTTCAATTATAAAATTTTCCCCTGTTCCTTCCCCAGCATCCCCTATCTCTCCTCTCCTCTCTAATTTCCCCAGTTTCATTCCTTCTCTGTCAGTATTCTCTCCCAACTGCCATACACACATGATCCTGTTAACTCCAGAGCTCAGTGTCATTTCTTCTTCAAGGATGTCATCTTGTACCATCATCTGTATGTCGAATTCCCCTCTTATGAACTCTCAGAACCCCTCTGCACTTCCCTTTCCTCCTGCCATTCACAATTTTACATTCACTTGAGTGAATATTTTGTGGAGATAATTCATGCTAGATGACCATATGAGCATCTGGTTTTACTAACTATTGTGTTCTCAGTACTCACCAAGTGATGATACTTACGCTGTCTTCAGAGGTGATTCAAAGTTCTGTCTATACTCAAGTAGTGTCATCTGTCTTACTTGCTAATGCTGGTTTTCTGGTTATGTTCCTCTTACATTCTTTATCCCTTTCTATCTTTTTGGCATTTGTGTACATCTTTAGGTTCTCCTTCCTGATCTTTATAAGGGACTTTATATACACAAAAATACATTATTATGCCTTATTACTAACTTTATTTTGATTACTTAGATTTTGTTTTTGGACCCAGATAATTTTCAGAGTAATGATTAGATTACAGTCCTCTTTGTCCTTTCATATATTCATTCTGCACCTGGTTCTCAAGGCAGTACTCTGTCATCAACCATCTGCTTCTTTAGACATGGCTCTGCATTCTCTAAGGATCTCCATTCCATCTGTTAGAACTTCCTTGGTATTTTGTTCATTGTTAATCCAACCAATTTAGTCCCACTCTATTTTTTGACCTAATTCTGTTAATTGCAGCATCCTGTTATAACAATTTGACTCTCAGGTTTCACTATTTCCCTGTGTGTGTTGACATCTCCTCAAGTCTCATGGATGTTCTTTATGTCCGCTTCTTATAGGAGGTATTTATTTTGCTGACAAGGTTTCAAGACAAGAGATTGAAGAAAGTACCTTTAAAATACTGTAGCCTATGAAGTAATACATTTTATTATGTATTATACATGTTCTGTTACTTTTTCAAAAATTTCACTTATTCTATCACAACAGAGAAAGGGGTAAAATGATAATCTTTAATATCTGTAGGCTGCAGCTTAAAATTAAAATGCTGCTATTCCAAGAGAAAAATTCTTCCCAATGCTTCTAAAGCCTTCAGCATTTTGTGCCCACTATGTGTGGATTGCAAAAGCATAAAGAGTTTGCTCCATTAGTAATGCAAAAGGTCAGATGCTTCCTTCATGCCTTTTTTGTGGTTACTGAAAACAAAAATTTTAAGTGGATATATCTTTATCAATAGTTCAAAGAATTAGCTCTATAAAGGAAAAAAATGAAAAGTCATTGTTTTAAAAATTAACGAGCTTGCTTACAGGAGAATTTATAATTTGCTTCTAGTGCTTTCATTATGCAGCTAACTGATCCTGCTATATCCTGAGCACCACCTTAACACTGTAGGGGCTCAAAAACTTAGAATCATTGTTTCTGAACTGAGAAACACACTCAAGCGGAGTTTGAAAATAAGTGAATACTCCGAGTAAATTATATAAAATTAATGACATATGCAAAGACATTTGAGCTCAAAACGACTAAAGCAATCTATGTAGACCCTTCATTTTACAAAGGAGAAACAGTGGACACAAAGTTGTGGTACTCTGCAAATATAGATTTGATATTCTTTTGTCTCTCCCCTTCATTTTTGCAGTAGTGAAGTTTATATTCTCTTATCTATTACTGGTGGAAGAGAGCTTTCTTAGAGCCTTTTGTTAAACACCAGAATATTGCCTTGAATGGAAAATTGGCAGTGGTGATAGAAATTAAAAAAAAAAGAAGACTGGAGAACAGTTTCAAATTGTCCTTGACGGTCAGAATCAGCAGTACCTGGAGGACACTTGTTAGAAATACAAAATCTCAGCTTCCATCCAGACAGTTGAATTATAATCTTCATTGTAATATGCATGTTAACCTTTAAAAAGCATATCTCTAGAATACTTGATCCAGAATATTGGTTCTTAATTTTTAATGTGTAACAAAATCACCCAAAGGGCTTGCTAGAAAACATAGTACTAATTTTACAAAATTTGGAAAAATTTTAAATGAATATTGAGATGAGATTGATGCATTCAGGGTAGTATCACCATAGACGAAAATGAATATTCAGAATTAAAGATATATTGAATTAGTGAGCTCTTGTAGCAGGCATAAAAACTGAAAGGAAAAAATGGAAAATTCATTTTTAATAAATTGTCATTTTTACCATTATTCTTTGAAGACTTCTTAGTGAACACAGAACACAGTGTCTATCTTGTACCCAGACAGTAATATCTTTAATTAGTGATTAATATTAGACTGATGCAGATGGTTTACAATTGATAATTCCTAGGGATTATAAATCTCTCAATACTTGATGTCAACATCAATGATACGTGAGTCAATATTTATGCATGTTTGTTATAATGCTTTTAATGATGCATATTTAGGCATTCAGAAATGCTTTATGCAAATGCTTTATCCATTTGAAGTTATGTTAAGGGGTCATCACTTTTTTACTTGCAAATCCAAGTATATGCTACTAACATAGTAGTATATGAGAGCTGTTAGAAGTTTTAGGGAACATAAGTTGAGCCCCACAATTCACAAATGAGGAACTTAAGTTCTTGAGTTACTTCTTAGGAACAAGCTAGAAGCCATGGTCTCTTAAACATATGAATTCTTAATTTATTCATTTTGTTATTGTCTTTATGTGACACTTTCTTGATTTTGTCAAGTTTTTGTCATCTTCATAGGATGCTATTTTTCTCTTTGGTGATAAGATTTTTAGTAATAAAGCTATAATTTCATTATTTTAAAAGGACTTATAATGAAAAAAGGATGTGCTTCAAATTACAGCTTTTATTTCTATAACTACTTTAGGTGCTTAATAATTCATGTGGGTACATGTGTGTGGCTACATGTATGTCTATGTTATGTGTATAAATCTGAATATATATATATTTTTCACATATGAAAAATGTATATCCATGGGTGTATATGTGGGTGTCCATGTGACTGTGTGTCTTTGGTCTGAATGTACTTGAATATTTAAAAGTGTGTCTGCATTCCCATGTGATTGTTTATGCACATACATATGGAATGTGTTTGCATATATGTGTATGTATGTCTCTCTATGGATGTCTGAGTGTGTGAACAAGTATGTATGTTTTTGATATGTGTACTTTATGTCACATTTGCCTGTATGTCTGACTATATATATACAAGTGAGTGGGTGTACCAATAGGAAAAGGGTCCTTACTCCATCTGCAATGCATGTGCCATATATTGCACATATTTGTAAAAAGCTGCCTCCTCACCAACTATTCTTCCCAGTGTTGGGGCTAATGGAAAGTCTGCCACATATCACTGCATACTGTTCTCACTGAAAATTTCCTTTTCACCTGGAATATTTTTGGTATCAAAGACTCTGTAGGCACTTGCAGACTTAACACTCTTTAAAAATAAAAACTTTATTTCTTTTATAAGTGCTGCAGTGGAGTTTCTTTTGGTGCTAAATGAAAAACTGACTTTGGAAAAATATGTACCAAAAAAAGAAATGTTATGATACTAACAATATGACTACTAAAGCTGTTTTGAATTGCATTAGATACTATTTTATTATACTTTAAGTGTGGAAAATCTTTAGAAACTCATTCTTACTCATTTAGAAATAAAAATAATAGAAGCTAAGTGTTAGAAGGGGCAACAGATCTCTCCTTCTGGACTTATTTCTTTTCTCATCTGAAATAAAGAGATTGAAGTTATGTTTCAGATCTTGTCTCTCCTGTTTACTTTTGCCAAAGAATCACAAGTTAGGACTTTTGTTTCTTTTATTTTTGAACATCCTGGAAGTCTGACCTGCATGACATAGAAAGTGTTACTTGTTCTAGATGATAACATGAAATATATAGTATTATGTTGAGTTGTCTTGGAATGTTGTTATAAACTCATGGTTATGCAATAGCTTAGAAAGGCAGGATGCAACATGTCTGACATGCCAGAAAGGCACTCACTTCTCTAGGTACTAAAACATTGTTTATTTAATATATTTAAATAGAATCATACCAATGGAACATGGAAAAGTCATTTATTGAACCGAAGAACTGTTCCTTGCAAACTATGGAAAATTCCCTGAAATTTAGGGGCATCAGTAACGACCTTACTGACATTGTCAACTAAAATATTCATGCCAAAATGCTCCAAGAGAAGTGAAAAATGTAAAACCTTTAACAAAACTGAAATTTTACCAAATAGTTTATTGTTTAAATTGGTAATTCATGTTTCTTACTAATGTGTTTTTAGTTGATACAAATTTTATGCCTGTACCCCTACCAAATGCTGAACCAGAGGAAAGGCTCCCATATTTTTTTCCTTAAGATATAATTTATATTTATGTTATTGATTTATTTTTAATTTCATTCATGTATATTCATGTTTCAATTATATCAGCATTCATAGTAGCTTTGTTAGCTTATGAGGCAAACATAATATCTGTATCTCTAGTTTACAAATCTAGCTTAACATCTTGTTTACAAATGATGAAATCTGTGTTGTATTAATATGCTGTATTAATACCTTACAAGGAATATGATTTTTCTGCCTAGAAGGAAAAAACATGTTGATGGTTTTGACTGGTGTGTGGAATATAGAGAAACAAAACAAAGAAGGTGAAAATTCCAAATCAAAAGTAAAACCTAGAAATCTGACTATATACCTGAGACTACCTTAGGGGAAGGGCAGAGAGGGAGGTGAGAGAGGGTCTGAGAGATGATGGAGGGCTATGGTGGTGTGTTGTAGTGGCATACCATCTAAATCTTTTTATTCCTGAATCTTAGTGTTGTAAACCTATGTTGCATTAATAAAAAATACTATAAAATAAGAAAAGCATACTGAATTAGTGGAGAAAAACAGCACTGGACTATGAAAAGATAACAAAATAAGTAAAAATAGTAAAAGGTGGCAAAGTAAATCTAAACATTTTCCCTAAATGCCTTTCCTACACTCATTCACTTTGCTTCTGTTTTCTGAGGTAGCTGTTTTGATTGCAGTGATTATCAGTTATGGAAAGATACATGCTACTAACAAACGCACATTGATTTATTCCTCCAGGTCAGAGTGTGGCAAATATTTTCTGAGAGGGATGTAATAAGTACTTTAGGTTTGGAGAGTTAACAGCTAAATTAAGGGAACTGTAGACACTTCAATAATCATTCACAATATAGTGATTTAAAAATATAAAAAAATATTTTTAGCTGTGGGTCTTATGAAGTCAGGTAGTAGCTTGAATTAATCTTTTATTAAAATTAGACTTTAAAATGATAACTTTTATCTATACATCATAAAAATCAAATTAGTAATGACAGACTTTTAAGAAATTTAAATGTTATTTATTTTTCTTTCAACACCATTGTTAGTTTCCATTAGATGTACTGTCTTTAAATAAGAAAAGGACACTCAGCCTTAAGGAAAGGACATTCAACCTTAAACTTCAAGAAATTTTCCTCATAGGAAATTTCCATTGTTTTAACTCAGTCAGTGAGATGCAATCAAAAGGTGAACCAGTGCTAATAATAGCAACAATGTAAACAAACAACACTAATAAGGATGGTGGAGCCAGACAGAATTGGATTTTGTCATAGCACTTAAAATGTAGATACGCTGGTCAGAGATACCCTTAATGTCATGTTAATAGTTGATGTAATATTTAAAGATTTAAAAGAGTTAACAAGCATTTACTATTCAATGTAAATTGAATGTAAAACATTCAATGTAAAACTGCATCAAAACACTATTTATAGAACAGACATGTGCCATTGAACCAAGCATGATGTGTCTGCAACCCAGAACTGCTTAGGTCCTATGTTAACTGGGCCAAAGAGACATTTTTTTTTTTTCAGGATTAGAACAAGTGGGAAGCAAAGACAGTTTAGCTCATCTTTTTCCATGCCCTTATCTTAGAAAAACAGGATTTAGCAAGATTTTTCTCTATTGACATTTATGGAATTATGTACTTTGTTTTAATTAAGGAAATGAAAAGGAACTCGATATTTTTGTGTGAATCTATGTAGGTGGTAAAATACATAAACAAGGCAGGAAAAGATGATACACAAGAAAAGCACAGCTTTTCCAAGCAAATTAGAAACTATAAAACATCATATGTCTTAATTTTTTGGTGAAAGGTGATATGTCAACCTTCTCAGATTTTAAAAAAGTCAGCCATCAGCTCACTTACCCATGTCTATAAGCAGATGTTGGCTACGTTTGTGGTCTAGCTGTTGTGTTCAGGAAAATAGAGACAGATATCAGCTTTTCAGATAGAAAGATACTACCTCATTTTAAAAATCATTTCTTTCTTCAAATCTTACTTGTAATATCATGTTCCATGAGATGAAATAGAACACTAACTGTGCAATGAGATGGGATACTAAAATGTAACGGAAAACACACTTTTTTTCTCTCTTCATATATATGCCATCATATTAGACATGAAGAGTTATTTTGAAGTGGCAGGATTTTTTTTTTTTAATGCAGAACAACTGCTTGTGACTTAGAATGATCTGAAAGTTAAACAAGTTTGAAAACTTAAAAAAAAATCACAGAAAGAGACTGAATGGCACTTTGTTGTTTGAGACAATGAGACCTGGTAATTCAGAGGAACTATCTGGTACTTTTTTTGTCAGATAACACCAAGGGCCAGAGTTGGTAAGAGCTGCTCTGATGTTATCAGTGACTTTTGAGCAGTTGATACTTTCTGATACTGTATGTGGTTCTTTTGACAGTGGTAGATATCAATGAACTTCATTGAAAGAATTGCAATTTAGTTTTAGATGAGACTATAACAGATACTTGAAGAACAGGCAGACAGCATATTTACTTATTTTGGTAAGAATGGGTATTATACCTCTTCAAGATGAGAAAAATTAACTAGAAAATATAGCTATTAATGGAAAAATAAAGTAATGCTATAAAATATATAGAAGGGTCACTGGTAAAAACATGTTTATTTGTTTTTAATAGGATTTGTATTTATTCTCTTGTTGAATCATTCTAAGATGTAGGCTGATTGATTTTTTTTAAACTACTTCACACTAACCCACTTTTAAATTGTCAATGTTATTTAATCTAAAATAATAGGTTGATTCACACCTAAATGATTCTAGAAAACAATGATTTATTTTATTATTTTGAAATTTTGTACAGGAAAGGATCTCTTTGTATATCTTGGATATCAGTTCCTTGTCAGATATATGGTGTGCAAATATTTTGGTACTTTGGTTGTGGGTATGCTAGTGACTATATCTGATGGAGGGAATCCTATACTTCCAAAACACTAAGAATGATGTAAACCAATTAATTGAATGATGCAAACCAAATTAATTTGGTTAAATTTTCATCTTTCTTAATAGTTGCAGTTGTGTTCCCTGGGAAGCTAAATTTGACACTGAAATTACTGCAAGACTTCATTAGGAATTTTTCTAGATCAACAATTCTAGAAGAATAAGGAAGAAAGAAAGGGAATGGGAGATGGAGGTAAAGCAAGAGAAAAGGACTGGGAGTGAAAGATAAGACAGGAAGAGAGGAAAGGTATCAGAATTGTGCAGAAGGAAAAGTTGAACTTGTGATGCCATCTGAAAGCAGAGTTTTCCACACTTTACACAGGTAATGAATCTTCACAGTATTTTACAGTATGGACTACATACTATCAACATAGATTATATATTATATACCAATATATTATATACTATATGGATAGTTTATACCATGTAGTTTATCTTTGTAGTATATAATTTATACCACATATTACATTTTATAATTTACGTCATTCATTGTATGTTGCTGTCCCAGGAAGAAGGCAGTTGAATAAGGTTTACTTTCTAATCTGACTTTCCAAAGGGAATTTTCTAAAGACTGACAGTTATGGCTAGCCCTTCTAGAGGCAGGGGGAATAATTCCTGAAGCTCTGAGGAAGGGTATGGATTTTTATGATTATATCTATTGCAACATTAACATGATGACAAGGGTTTCTTTTTCTCCTTACCTTCACCAGTACTTACTTTTTCTGGTCTTTACAGTACGGATCATTCTTACTATAGAGTGAGGTAGTATCTCCTTGTGTATTTGATTTGCATCTCCCTGATGCTAAGTGATGATGAACATTTTTTTCATGTTCTATTGGCCATCTTTTTTCTTCTTTAGCAATATACCCATTTAGCACTTCTGACCATATTTGAACTAGCTTGTTTTGTTTTTGTTGAGTTGTATAAGCCCTTTGTAGATCTCGAATATCAGTTCCTTGTCAGATGTATGGTGCGCAAATATTTCGGTGCTTTGGTTGTGAGTATGCTAGTGACTACATCTGATGGAGGGAATCCTATACTTCCAAAACACTAAGAATGATGTAAACCAATTATATGCCAATCAAAACAAATGATTAGGATACTTTTAAATTCTAATCTAAATTATTTCTATTAAAATTGCTCATATTTTAAATTTTGTCCTCCCTGGGAGTTACCAAACAATCTATTTTTCATTGTAAGGCCTGCATATTTCAATCATGATGCCAATGAACAATCATGACTTACAATCATGAAAGCCAGATGCACAATCTCAGTACTCTTTTCTAAATTTTGAAAATAACTTTCTTTTTTTTAAATATATTGGCTAAATCTAGAATGCCTATTGATTTTGTATGATATCATTAGAGAGATTACATCAAGAGAACACATTACATAACAATACTTAGAAGACACTGCTGTAATTTTAACTACATGGAGGAGACCAGCTATTCAACAGTAAATGTTTTTTCATTTCATAGTAGATTGGGATAAATACCTTTGTAAGTACATTTTGGGAGCATAAAGTCAGATTCTGGGCTATATAGTTAATTAATTTGAAGAGCAGGTGCTAGTGTTTAAAAAAGAACAGAACAATTTATTTTGCTTGAATGAATAGAAAAATTATTTTGCAATGAAAGAAGCAATGAAATGTATAGGTATATTCTTCTCCTGTGGGACTATGCTAGCTAAAGGACTTTATCAGATGAGTGTTGTCATTTCATAGGAGTAAAACAAAGTGAGGGTATCTTGTTCATTAGACTTTGGAGGAATCATGGTTCAACTCCAGAGTCACAGGGGAAATAATGTAACAAGTATGTTTTTCTATAGTAGAAACATAGCTTTCTTTTATGTGTGTGATGACTTGATAGGCCCAATAGGAAATATAAAGGTTTGGATGAAATTAAAATTTTAGAAAAATACTTGATCCTGTTAAGTTGGGAAAAATACTGAGATTTTAGGACACCTTGAACAAACTAGGAATACAGATTATCTTAAAAGTCTATTCCCTAAAGAAATTTTAAAATACTAACTTTTGAGGGAGCCCAGAAAAGTTTCTGTAGATTCCTACTTTCAACTAATATATGAAGTACTGCCCTGAATATTAAAAATTGATGCTACCCCTCATTCCTTAAAGGGACAGGTGCTTTAAGAGGACCTTTCAGTAAAGAAATGGTTAAGCCAGAATTATAGAAGTTGACTCACCAAGTTTTAGGGAATTTTATTGTAAAGGACCCTAAATTCAGCTAGATGAATCAATGCCCTTTAAAAATTATACCTTCAAAAAGACTACCCAGCAAGTTAAAACTTAAAGGTAAAACAGTAGTATAAGTTTGCTGCTCCTTGAGTTCTGTGATTTAATTTTTTTCCCAATTTGAGTTAAGAAAATAAAGTTTTGGTAAGGACTTGTAGCAGTTATGCTTTCTACTCTTCTGCTTTTAAAATAATCTGAGAATGCTCAAGTAAGACCTCTCATTCTCCAGGCAGACATAAAATTGCTGAACTTTTATAGAGAGGTGGCCCTCTAAATAATACTTCCAACCAAGATCACAAATTCCATAGATCTTGTATAAAAATGTGAACTGCTCCTTTGCTAGCTGCTGGATCTACCTATGGTGGCAAGAATCTTTAACCTAGCGTTTTCTGAGTCATAGTCTTTCATTATCTTGTTTTCTTTAATAACATAAAGGAATGTCTATGTCTACAAGGTACAGTTGCTCTTTAAGCTATTTTGGGTCAAAACGACAAATGACAGTATTATTCCTACAACTCCAAGTGCATACTAATACCTTACTTTGGGTCCTGCCTAGGGTCCATACACTACAGAACACACAGATTCTTCCCATTTGTTTATATTTCTGTGTAAATAAGCAGCATTCTTAAATATTCTGGGATAAGGAATTGAAATTTCTCTTTCTTCTTTTTTATCTAATTACTTTGAGTAGCCTCAGGTTTCAGAATCTCAGAAGTTGAAATGAATCATTATGCTTTCAGTTGACCCAGACAGAAGAAAGAACCTAATTGTATACTTTTTGCAAGATTTTAAAGAAATAACATCTGCTGTCTTAGCCATGGATGATTTAATTTTTTAACATGTGCTTCCAACCTTTAATTTTCTGCAAAGCAGCCACATCAATTATTAATCCATTTATATTTCCTCAAAGCGAGTCAGACTTAAGAATCTTCATAAATATTTAAGAATACTGCTGCAAAATAAACAAAAACTTTTACTTAACTTTTAATTGCAAGGTTGTGAACCGATGGTTGTAAAAGCAACATGAGCAAGACAACTATGTCAAAGATTGCAGAGAACTAAAAAAGCAGACACTTAATGAATAGGGAGGCCCAATTTCTATCACAACCCTCGTAGTCACATTTAACAAAATGAATTTCATTTACTGCACATTTAACTAATGGGGTAAATGGATGTGGCCAAACTCATGGTCTGAATGGGAGCACTTACTTTCTCACAGCTTGTTTTTTCTTTTCCTTTCTGTCTTATACACCTATTACCATTTACATTGCTCTCCATCATTAATACTGAATTACTAGAGAATAAGTACATGGGTAGATAAAATTGTCTGTATGGAATTAAAATATTAAGTTATAATTTTCTCTTTTCATTAATATTAGTGAGACTTCTGCAATTGTTGCAGCTATGGGCTGAATTGTGTTTCTTACTCCCCTCCCCAAAAAGCATGTTGAAGTCCTGTCTCTGGTACCTGTGGCAGTGATCATACTTGAAAACAGGGTCTTTATGGTGGTAGTTAAGTTCGGATGGGGTCATACTGAATGAGAGTGTGTGCAGTATGACTTATAAACAGTATGACTGTATCCTTATAAGAAGAGAACACTCACATGAAGAGACACACAGGGAGAACATCACATGGTAGCAGAAACAAAGACTGGGTTGATATGTCAAGGAAATGTCATGGATAATTGGTAACATAAGAACTAAACCAAGGGTAGAAATAGACTCTTCCCTTGAGTTTCATAGAGAAAGCATGGCCTCACCAACAGCTTGCTTTCAATGTTGCTATTGTTTTAAGACACTGTGGCACTCAGTTACAGTTATCTTAAGGACATATATGGAAAGTGTGAACAAATATGCTTTTGTGGTTCCTAAAAAGTTAAAAACTAAGAATTATATCCCACTCATAGAATATATATTCTATGTATATTCTGTTTAGTTTCATAAGCAATTATAAGGTAAACATCCCTCTGATAACCATCTAGGTTAGTGAAAAAAATAGTGCTACTCTTCTAGAAGGTTTCCATACACTCTGCTCCAGCATAGTATACTCCCTTCCTTCAGTAATAACAAATGCCTGATAGTCATTTGCTAGTTTTCTTTATAGTTTTATAATGTATGCAATCATATTCCAAACAATATGTTTAAATTTTGAACTGACAAATCTTTATATGAGGATATATTTAGATGAACCTACATGATGAGAATAACTTTAGCATCTGCTGAAGCAAATTCACAAGTTACTAACTGATAAATATAAATTAAAATCAACCTTATAAAATCAGATTTTAAATAAATATATCCATTCAGTTTGCTCACTCATTGGACATATTACTACAGATGAACTTAGTGAATTTTATTGTTCAAGTATTCTATAGACTAGAATTAAAAAAGAATGTCAATAATTCTACTTTACAAAGTAAAATTAAATTAAAACTTAGTCAAACTTAGTTGCTATGTGTAACAATTGTAATGTGTAACAAAAGAATCTAATTTAACACACATGGAGAATTTATGGGATTTAGTGACATTCTTTGAGATACAGAACACTTGATCAAGTCAATGAATTTTACCAATTTGTAGATTAGCTTAGTTGACTCACATAAGTGTGAATACATAGTTTGAGAGTTGTGACACATTTAAAACCTATTAAATCACTAGGTTTATCCAGATAATATCTAGTTTCTGAACTTGCTCAATCAAGCTTGTGGATTCCTCTTGGTGTATAGTTGACAATATAAAATATCTTATTTATTTTCATTGACTAATTATTATAATAGAGTGCTGTATTCTATATCTCACATAAAAAAATCTAAGTTCATTTTGTAACTCAGGTAAGAAAGTACTAAACTCTTCCTAGGAGGAAAGAGATTTGTTCACTTAGGGAATGGCAAATCAAAAGGCTTTTTGCGTGTCTTGAAGAGCAGGAATCTGTTGATAGGGAATGGCAAGGTCAAAAAGGACAAAAGTAACTGTGTTGAACATTTTAATGTCAGGAAGTCTACCTAAATAATATTTTTTTCTAAATATAAGTTAGTGCTATCACCTTTATGCCAACTTTTAATTAGTTTTGGAAAGTCACCAACTTTATTGATTAGTATTTAGTTAATTGAAAATGTCACTGACTAATGTGATTCATTTACCCTGCTCACTATAACAGACATTATTTCTAGATTCAGAGACCTTGGCACTGTACATTATCAATTGCAAATTATTTCTTTAAGCCATTAATAAAAAGGATAAGGAAAAAAATCATCATCTTTTAAGGACTATATTTCCCAATTTTTAGTACAAGAACTAAATTGAATGGGTTTCTCAATTTAGGTAGGTTACTGTGTGCTAGATGTTTAAATGTGTTTTTGTTAAAGGCTTTGAATTTTGACCATACCTAGAACAGCATTTCTCAAATATACACCCAGTGAGTCCTCATGAAATTTACTACCATATTTTGGGAGCATTTAGATTAAAAAAAAATTAAGATCATGAAACAGAAAAAAACAATACTTTTAAATTTAAAACATTTAAAATGATATTTAAAATATGTATTGTAGTAAAATGAATACCTGAAGAGTTTGAATAATTATTTGCTCATCATCTGCATTCTCAAAAGTTATAAATTCATGACAATTTGGAAGGAAAAAAACCCTCACATACCAAGTATCATATATCATATATGGCTAAATATAAAGTAACTATAACTATAAAGCAAGATTATATTCTCTACATTTAATATTTTTAAATATGCTTTTTTATATGACTTTATCTTTAAGAATTCTAGTCCTTTTAAAAAGTCCAACAACTTTTACTTGTTTCCAATAATTTTATAAAATTCTTGAGGGAATTTTTTACTTGTTTTGTTCTCTAACTATTTTATATTGTATGCAATTTTCTATACTTTTTATTTATTTTTTTGTTTTTGAAACTTTTGCCCTGGGTTGTGGAAAGATTCATAGGTAGCAGTTACTTGGAATTTCCTTGACTTATGTTAATTTTTATGGTAAGTTCCCCCTTGGTATTTTCCATGCAACAACAAAAATAAGATTTCACATCTAACAAAGCACAGACTGAAGTTTTAAATTTCTCCTGTTGAACTATATTTACATGTAATCACTTCCCATCCTACTCCCACATCATTTCTCTGGCTTAGGGTAGAGATAAGTTTTCTCTTAGAGTCCTTAGACTAATCCCATCATTTCACTCAAATGCAACATTTCCGAATTTATTTTTTTTTGGATTGTTGTTGTTTTTTTGTTTTGTTTTTAATGCAAATTCTTACACCTAACTTTCCACTTTGCCCAACTCCAAGGTTAATCTGTTCCTGTATGAGTGGCAAAACTTTTTCCAGTTGTCATCTAATTCTATAGCATTCACTTACATGTTCTATGTCCTGGCTTTGGTTCCCCCTCCATTTAAAGAGACCTCTGTTATTTATTTCAAACATGATAATTTTTCAAATATTTTGGTATGCTTTATCAGTTCATTATTGTCACTGACTGAGAAAGTGAGAAAAGAAAAGGTGTGTGTACATTGCACAATGGCTAGAACTAGAATTAGTTATTTTGGATGGGAATGCCAATTTATCAGAGAAGGCTTTACATAGTAGATAGCTGAGGTAATTATCAAATATGATGTAATGGATTGGGGGAATATAGATATGATTTTCCTGGAAGGGGGAGTATTAGGAAACAAAGCAGAAGAATGAGACTTGGGAGTACATGGATAGATTAGAACCAGTAGAGGCAGAGATGTTGGCAAGATGACAGATGGCACAGCCAGATGGAGATATAAGAAACATATGGAAGAGGTGTCACCAAAACTGCAGGAGATTTCCAGAAAAGTTAAGGTACTTGGCAGTGTTAAGCATCATAACTGAGGAAACCTAATTCAATTTGGTGCCAAGACAGTTATTAGCAACCTTTCTCTCTTAGTTGAATACAAACCTATTCAGTCAGTCAAGAATCTTGAAGCCATACTTGATTTATAACTCTTAAAAGCTTGATATCCAATTCTTCAGGGACTTCTATATGATGACTTTCACTATTTATACATCCCTTCCTAATCCCAGCAATTCCAAAATTGGTTTTGGAATTTAGAACAGGGGAAAACACTTCTCTAGTTTTTCTTCTTTACTCAAGCATCATGGTGGTTTCTTATTGCCTGTTTTTCTTACTATACTAGGAGGTTCCATGAATTGGAGTAATATCAATTATGTTCAAAGGGTTTAGCATACTAGGAACTGGCACATAGCAGTCACTCAATAAATGTGGAATGACAAAATTCTAGTTTTGTTGTGCAGTTAACTAAATTTGATTTGAGTTTATAGTGGGAGCTGTTTGTCTTAGACTTACTAATCAAATTTAATTCTAGTGTGAAATAAGTGATATTTTAGTAAAAATAATCTTTTTTCTGTTATTAGAGTTCTGTGTTCAAAAATTATTGTAACATATCTCAGAAATTAGATTCCACACAATACTTCTAGAGATGGATTTTATCTGTACTCTAATTATAAAATGAAAGACTTCAACCAAACTTAAATTATAAGATTAAAAATATTAATGAAACTAATACTTTATTTAGCACATTTGTACAAATTACATACAAGTAAACCAAGAGTTCTCATTTCATAAAAAACGAGTTCATATTTCAAGGACTCAAGGATTTGTGTTCTTTGGGCAAGCTTCTGCAACACAAATTCTCATAAATATGTAGATATCTAAACACTAACATTGTGGTGATATAAATATACATTTTTTTTAATTGATGCAAAACATACATTTGTTCTACAATACCAGCAATACATGTAGAATCTCTGTTATAGATCACGGTGTGAAGCATGCCATAGATATTAAATATATATTTATTTTGCATGAAAATCCTAATGAGAACTTGGAGCTTTCCTTTGTAATTAAAAAATTGACCTCAAAGTTCTTTCCTTTCTTTATTTCCTCTCATTCCTTTCATTATTTAATATATCCCATCTTCATTCCACTGAGTAGTCCAATCAATGCCTACTCTAGAAATGGCCAAGTTAAATAATAATGATTATGCTTAACTGGTTTCTTCAGAGTTTAATGCATATTTTTGTTTATTATTATTTTTGACATACAGATTGTGATTCTTCATTAAACAGGATTACATTGAAAGGGAGGACCTAATATAATTCTTTCCTCTCTCCTCTCTTCATTTAGAAATTGAGCTCACATTCATTCTCCATCAGTTCTCTTATTCAAATCTTTGTCTCTTATGTTCAAGAGTCCTTTCCTTTGCCTTTTTCCTTTCCCTTTCATCTTTTCCTTCCCCTTCCTTCTTTCCCTTCCTCTTCCCTTTGCTACTTGAACATTCAGTAATAGGCCTCAGGCTGTCATTTGTGACTTTCCTTATAGATACCATGTGCTAAGTTTACAGGGCATATTAACATCGCACCTGGCTGACATGAATAAATGAAAACAAGATTTGGAACTCTAAAGACATCTTTGCACATGCAAGTTCCTGGAGATTGAAAAGCCAATCCAGCTGAATTTGCTGTAGCCATGCTCACTCTGCCCATTGAGGTACTGAACCAAGAAAATACTGGAACCTAGCTTTCTTTTTATCTTTTAGGTTTTATCTTTTTAGAATGCTGTAACCTAGTTTTGATAAATAGGATGTTAAAATTGACTTTAAAATTTTGAAAGAAAAAAAAATCATTTTCTGGCTAGAAGCAAACAAATGACTCAGTTTGAAATTGATGTTCTTTTCCTTTTTACTCCCTCCCCTCAGGAGCCTTCTCCTTTCTCCTCCATTCCTTTTTCCTTGACTTCTTAAAGCATTTTCCCTCAAAAGAAACAAACTAAATTTCAATTTTTAATTTTATATTAATTATTGTTTTGTTTTCCATTAACACTATGGAGTACATTTAGCATCCACATAAATATGAAGCCATTCCTTACTCTTGCAATATACTCAAAGTGAACAAAATAAGTATAGCTGTGAAATTTTATCTGCTTTCAATATAATTTAGTTACAGTGATAGTTTTTAAAAAATATGGTAGTATACACAATTTATTTTCATGGGAAATTAAAGCATATCAAACAGTAGATCTTTGTAAATAGAGAAAGAAATGTTGTTTCTATGCCATTAAATGTTTAGAAGTTACTCATTTCCATACAAACTGACATTTTCAAGATATAAAGAAACACTTGTAAAAAGTTGTTAGCTTCTAGAATTAAAGCAAGTGTGGTACTGACACTGCATGAGGTTATGATTTAATTTCCATTCGCTATGACCTTTCTTTTTATCTTGCATGATGACAGTGAAATAGAAGAGGATTGTGAAGTTGAAGCTGAACAAACTTTGGAAATTCATACTGTTCAGAAATGCAATATGGCTTCAATAAAATTTAAAAGGTAAATCAGCATAGGCGATTTTAGACTATATCAGAATTTTAGTAGTTCCCAGTAAGTTTTATGAAAAGGCCTTTAAAAAAGATATTAATATAACATACATCCTCTAAACAGTTCTTTAAATTTGCTCTCTCCTTTGTTGTACGAGAATTGTACATAAAAGAGGGGCAAATGTTACCAGCAATACCAACAAAGTAATCAGCCCTCAACTTGTCCATGTGCAAATATTTGTTGATGAATTCAAAGAAAAGTCTACTAGACCTTTGACATGAAGCTCTGAATAAAAAAGTCAGAAACAAAAACACTGTTATACAATCTGTGTTACCTTAGTCATTGGTGTCTATGAAAAATATTAAATGAAATGCTCTGCTCCTAGGCAGTTTGTAATTTAGTCATATATCCTTGTTCTGCTTTATTATTATATTTGTATATTATAACATTAAATTTTGCAAATAATAAACTTTAAGTGATGAACATAAACTGTTTATGTTGAAAGTAAGATAACCAGATATCAGCTATAGAAAATTTCTTTTAGGGAAATGAAATCAAAAAATGTACAAAAAATATTTAAAAATAAAATTTGCTTTTCTTGTGTCTTATTGCTTTAATGTGGCTATTTATATATTTTCCTCTATGACTTTACAGAACAACCCAGCTAGTATGCTTTCTATTTTCTCATTTAATAGCCCCTTGTAGAATTTGCTGCAAAAATAATCTTAGAGAAACAAAACTTCAGCCTTCCTCTAATTTCTTTTTATTTTTCCTCTGTGTAAATCCAACTCACAAGCCAGCAAATAATACAAATGATTTTTTTCCTAAGCCTCTACTACACATTCACTAACTGGTATATTTAATGTCCCATTGTTATTTACACACTGTGTTTTGTTAAGCAAAGATTTTACGGGCTGTATTTCCCAATCAGATCTTGAATTGTTTTCCTTGCAAAACTCCAATAAGATTTTCCATTTGAAAATGAGTATAATGATTAAGAATAAAGAGTTACTGTGCAGCAGCTTGGAGATACGTAGCAGGTTTGATTATATAACTCCGATTTTGAAATGTTCTGTACTTCCTGAAAATCAACTCCCTATTTGGAGTAAGAAAGAAATGTGAGAAAACTAACCTGCTGTTCAGGTTCTGACCTAATTAGTAATAATCAGATAAAAATATAAGTTTATATAAATGTAATAGCATGCTGTCATTTTAAGCATGGGGGATTTGTATAACAAAAATCATTGTTTGTCTAATCATTCAATTAACCTTTTATTGAGAACTTAATAATTCAGGTATTCTATCCTCTCCACCCCATTCCAGAAGTCTCAAAGATGCACATTACAAAAAAAAAAAAGAAGGAAGAAGACGAATTAATTATGGGAGAGATGTACCCTATTCTTGAGCTACTGTACTCTCTGTCCAGCATCAGAAAAAAATTGCATAAAGTTGCAATGTTTCAGATCCATTTGAAGACAGGAAAGGAACTGGCTCTATGAGAAGGATGAAGGAGATGCTCAGCCACAAAAGAGCCAAGACCACCTGGAGTTAACTGTAGAGTGACTGGCCCTTGAGCTTGTATGTCTCCTTATAGGCCTTCACTGCTTCTGAGGCTCTATAACGATGTTTGCATTGACAATTTTTCCATTTCATTCTATTTTGTTAAAATCATCCTTCCCAAATTGTCCCTGGTTCTTTTTCACAAAACATGAAGCTGTCTTTGAGAATATGGAATGGTGGATGCCAGGAATGGTATGGCACAGAGCAAGAACAACATCTTGCCTCCCTCAGGCCACCATGGAAGATGAGGAGGGTAGCTGATATTAATGGCTGAGTGGAAAAATAGATAAGACATACTTTTTATGGTCCCCAAGGCAGACAATGAAGTTGTATTATTCAACTGTTATTTACTATGGTTTCTTGAGGTGGCAGGATGGCAGGACTGGGAAAATTCACTAAAGAAGAAAGAGGAGCAAGTTTAAACATTCCTAAACTTTTTATTTTTGTTGGTAAGAAAATAGTTGAATATTTCTGCCATTATTTCAGTTATTTTTAATTCATCTTCCACAAACACCACTTACTCATTCATACATCCATTCTTCTAATTATTGAATAACTACTAAATCTGCTCTAATTCTTCTATTTTTACAATACCTCAAACTTTTCTCATTTATTGACATTTATGTGCAAAAGCAAAGGGTATAGATGAGGAAAAAGAACTGAATTCATTCTTTAAAGAATGCTTGCTTTGCTTCCTTTTGTCACTGTTCCTTGGATGGCAATATTTATTCCTCTCGCCCCATACATTAATTTGTTCTTTTAACCAAGTTCTACAAACTACTTGAAGATTAAACTCAAATGACATCCTCAGTGAAATCTTTAGCTCAATCTCAAGAGGCTCTCTCTTCCCCATTAAAATTCCTTCATACCTTTAGTTATCAGGTGTCTGAATTCTTGGAATTATTGTGGAACTATTTCATATTTTGTTGTCCCTTTTAGCTTTTAGAGTGGCGTGACAGTCTGTCCCTTCTATTTTGTCTAGTGCAATGCTGAAATCCTAAATGACAATTGAAGTAATGGAAGAATTTACCTCTTAAACATTGAACATACCAAGGAGAAAACAAAGGTTGAGGTAAACTCATGCACTGACTCACTACCTCTTGGTCAATGAGAGTCCACATCTACAACAACTGTCACCGCAGTTTAGATCAAAGAGCCTAGATATATAGTAGGCTAGACCACCTAAGTCTGAATAATTACAATTTCCGATGTTTAGATAATGACAAAATTTCCCAAGGACACACTTCTCAGAATATATCCCTGTCATTAAGTGATGTATGACTGCCATTCAAGTGTGAAAACTTGGTAGCAAGAACATCAGATGAGGTGGCACAGAAGAACAAATGGATCACTTAAGCAAGGTGAAAGAACTTGGGGAATTTGAACTAAATCTCTTCTAAATGAATTGATGTTTCTTGTGCCTCACTTTTACTATCTTTTTTATGGTCTCTCTCACAAGGCCCATTAACTTCAAGAATTCTACTGGAAAACTCAACAATGCTGAATTACTCAGTTGATTTTTTTTTTAAAAGCTGTCTAACTATGGTGATTTCCTTACATTTTCTTGCCCACCATCTTCATAATATCCCTTACCTAACAAATAGTTCTTCTCTCTCCTCCTTCAGAGCAAAGTGTCTATGAATCCAGCACATTTTATCCCTGAGTTATGTATAGGAACAGTGTCATATTAAGCACTGTGGACAAGATAATCAAATATTGTAACAAAATTTCTTTGCTCTAATTTTTTTGGCTTGAGAGAGGCATTAGTAAGAATGTTGTCCTTCAAAGTCCTTATCCTTATAATATTAGAACTTTCCAGTTGTTTCCTCTTAAAAAAAGTTGTTTTCAATCCAGAAACAATAGCAAACTTGTTCTTAAATGACTCAGAGAAATTCCATAGAAAGAATAATCAATTTAAAGAAAATTGGAAAAAATAATTTTAACCACGTCACATTTTATCCACAGATGATTTAAAGAATCAACTTTTTAACAACAAAGGCCAAGTTTCAATGGAAATTCCTATAGTACTTATTTTCCTCCTATAAAAGGTTCCCTTCCTCAGTCTCTTAATATACTGTTCAGTGAGAGTAAGCTCACAGAAAACAGGAGAGAGCTTTTTAAGAGATCAATACTTACTGGTAGCTTGGTTTTGAAATGGTAGGGTATTTATGAAGGCAAAATTGATAATTTGATAATCTGCTAATGTACTGCTTTGATACAACTTGCAATACTATTTTATTTTATTATGTGTAAATCCATCACAAGCAGTCTCACCCAGTCTCAAGGTTGACTGTAGGACACAGACTTTGCGCTAATGTCACTCTGGAGATCAGCTATTTCTCACTGTGGTTCCCCTGTTGGCACGATGCAAGGGAGTTTGTTTACCACTTCACTGTACTGAAATGATTGACTTACCACTTAAAATTTGACCTGAAATTGTGCCCAGATTCTGCTTTATGTTATCAAATACTAGAAAATTCCACGGATACAGGTGGAATATCTGAAGAATGGAATCAATAACCAGTTCAGGGATAGAAATTAAAATGGATTTCACTTTAGGTCATAACATATCAAGATAACTTTCATTTCAAGGTTTTGCAATTGATTGCAGCTAGGTATGTTGAAAAGAAGGTAAGATATGTTGTCTGGGCTTTTATGTCAGTTTTTGTCCTGAAAAAATTGAGAATAGCTGATTTACCATTTTCTTTCCCCTTTTTTTGTGAAAAAGGCCTTCACAGTTGAAGTACAGTGACCTTTCCCAGGAATTATGCAGGCAGCCTTGCAGGGCTGTTCTACTCACAGTGGCGTGGTATGATCAGTTTGACTTGAAGAAGAGCCCTCAATAGCTTTTCAAGAGGACAAATGATACAAGACCTTAAAATGCACTTTAGGTATTTAAGCATCAAATGGGCAGGTAGAGGGAACTCCTGCAGATGCATGAGGTGGGTGAAGACACATTGCAAATGCCAGCAGTTACAACCTGCTAAGTTCCCAACTGCAGAGATACAGCCCTGTTTGTCTACCCCAGAGGATTGTACTGGGACTACTGAAAAGTTTTTCTCAATACTCCCAAATTCAGTGTATTGTGTATAAAAAAGCAGGTTCCTTAGAAATACATGCATTTTCTCCATATTTTATACTCTCATTTTCTCATAATTTATCCAATTCATTTCTTTAGGATATCCTTTAATATCACCAGCATATTGAGGACTGATCAACTGGAACATATAGTTTGTACATATGAGACCTTATCTTTGTTAGTGGGAGCCAGAAGGGAACTGAAATGGAGCACCCTGAAATCTCATTGTGACTATGCTCTAGAATAAAAGGATATTTAAAGATATCACCCATCTTGGTGTAAAATGTTGATATGTAATTTGGGGGATATATATCGCCTTTAGGGACATTTTTCTTGAGTCAAAGTCATCTGAATTTTTATGCCAGCTCTATCCTTTCCTTGCAGATCCATTTAACTTCTTCCAGCCTCAATGTCCTCAACTGGAACTTAAGAATAAAAGTTATATCTATTTCATGGTATTGTAGTGATTAAATAAAATATTTTAAGTAAAATAGTTGTTCCTGGCATATAGGTTCTCAGTAAGTGATGGTTACTTTTTACTGCATCTAACAAATATATTTTCCATTTCTTAATTATTTTATTAGACTTTTGCAGTGTTGAACTTTTGTTTTAAAGGACATATTGCTTCTATCATGAGCGATGATCTAGATGATCTTAGATTTACAAAAAATAAAAATGTTTGCTTGATTTCTGGACTGGCAAATGACTCTAGAATTAATTGCAGGAATTTTCTAGTTTTGGACTGGAGTAGTCAAGAGAGAGAAAAGTAGCAAGATCAAAAGCCACAAATAATAGTTTGTATTAGAGGACAGCTATTGATAATTAATAAAAGACAAGCAGACAGGGAACATTTCCAAATCCAAGAATAGAAGTCAGACACAGTCTGAGATTCATCAGAAGTAGGGGGACAATGGATCATGGTGGAGGACCATGGATATTTTAACAATGGGTGCAGTGTGGCAACATCATCTGAAGAAATGTGATCCCATACAGTGCTGCAAATCAAAGTTACCTCAATAAACAAAAAGTTTGTAACTCTGTATAATGATGAATGTTAAGTAGACATAGTAGGATTATTTCAAAATATATACATTATTTTGTATACCTGAAACTAATACAATATATATGTCTATTTAAAAAAATACGAAATGTTTTTTAAAAGCAGCACTATGTTTTCTTCTTGAATAGAATGGCAGTATGATAATAGTTAATTATTTATTCAGTACATGTAGCTGACTTTCTTAAACATGCAGTAGATTCTACTGCTGACTTCCTTCTGGCTCTGTGCTTTCTTTGAGAGATACTAGGACAAGTTACAGTCCCTGAACACCAGGAAGACACACTGTGTAATATTGTTTGTGGGAGATTAATTAAGGTCTAAATGAATTCCTAGTTTTGTTTGTGAGAGAGAAGGAATTATGAAAATAATCATCCTATTAGAAAAATATAAATAGTGAGAACTACTAAAACTATTTTTCTACTGTGACAGATTGTAGGAGTTTTTATGGGGAATGTGGTGTGGGAGCATACATCTGAAGAGGTGTGAACCTGTACCTCTAAATCATATACACTGTTGCCAACTAAAACTAGCTCAATAAAAATTGTAAATTAAGTGGTTTTTAATTGCTAGTCATGTAAATACATTATAGAATTACAGTCATTCAAACAGTTTGATTGTATTGTGAGGCAAAGATTAAAGGGATAGAAGAAACAGCAAGACAAGATTGTCAGGAAGATAAGGTTCTGGTATGAACAGACCAGTGCTGTAGCAATGTATTTCTGGACAAGAGATACTAAAACACTACCTGAATTAATGTTTTCATGTCCTTTGGGTAGATTGCCAGTAGTGGGATTGCTGGGTCAAATGGTAAGTCCACTTTCAATTGTTTGAGGGTCCTCCACACAGTCTTCCATAGTGGCTGGACCAGTTTGCACTCCCACCATCAGTGTAAGAGACACCTGTACGTGCATGTTCATTGCAGCTCCGTTTACAGTTGCTAAGATTTGGAAACAAAGCAAATGCCCCAAAACAGATGATTGACTTGAAAAAATGTGGTACATATAACGATGGAATACTACTCATCAATCAAGGAGGACAAACACATGTCATTCACAGCAACATGGATGGAATTAGAAAGATTCATATTAGCAGAAATAAGTCAAAAAGAAAAAGAAAAATACAGGATGGTTTAACTTACATGATGGATATATGGGAAATCAAACAAATGACCAAGAAAAAAAAACAACCAATGGAACTGAACAATGGAGCAAGAGAGGAGGAGGGGGAAGAACGTAGGGTAGGTGAAGAGCACAAAAGATCAGGATGGTTAACAGGTGTTAGTGAAGTGGGAAAGCCCCAGGGTACACAATAATGCAATAATGTAATATAAATATGAATACACATATTTATGCAAATAAAAATTTTTAAATTAAAAAAAAACTACCTGAATATAATTTTAAAATGTCTTATTCTTTTCATTTGAAAACAGGAACATGCAAGAAGAGACCATATGTTAAGAAACCTCATTCATCTTGATATCAATCAGTGAATATTTTTTAAGAAGCATTTAAGAGAAAGCTTTTGATTATGTAGAGATGATTATACATATATTTGTTCCTCTGAATATACTTACTGGTGCAACAAACTGTAGCCTGTACAATACTTTAAATTGTAACTCATATATCAAAAAAGTTGTCATAAATTCAATCAGAAAAGTTTTTATCCTTTTGAAAGAAGCCACTGTATTCATGTAAAATGAAATAATGTAAGATGAAATATGAAATAAGTAAAATATTTTATGGAAAAATGATAGGCACTGACACATTACAAAATATAAAGGATAAGTTGATGGAAAACCTAGGTAGCATCATACAGAATGATGTATATTCCTGTGGATGCACTTTGAGGACTAGTGTCAATGAGAAACACTGGGTATGGTTTTGGATGCAAGCATACCTATTCAGAATACATGTAGCCTCTCAGAGAAGTATAGTCATTAACATAGCATCCTCCTTTGATCTTTGAATAGACTTATTTCAAATTGCTCATCTCTTCCTTTCTCTTTGACCTCATAGTTCCTATGCAAACATCAAGTTGGATAATTTATAGGGTCTATCTGTTGGCCATTATCTGACCAATATTTAATAATCTGGAGAGTGTTAAAAAAGGCTTTTAAATATTTTGAATTCTTTTAAGCTAGATGTTCAAATACAAAAGATGAAAAATATTAAGGTTTATTATTTAATGAGCATCAATTCTTTTTGGAAAATCAGTCCAGAATAACCTTGCACTTCCAAATAGAGAGCTCTTTGACTTTACTCTCATTAGTGGTAGAAGCTGAAGACAGCTGCTGGAAACTAATAAGATAAGTCTCTACTTCAGCTTCATCTGGTCCCCACAGAATAAGCTGTGGTCATTTGTTCTGGCTAATCATATGTTTTTACCATGACTTTATACCTGAGATCTGGGCACTAGGGTAATAGCAGTCTATAAATAGGGTTTCTTGTCTAAACTGATGCCCAGTTTTGGAGTCAAGTCTGTCCTTTTTTGAGAGTAGTCAGGAAAGTGGGACTTACAGTTGAGAAGAAAGGGGAGGTAAAGTGAACAGCATGGCAGCTGCAGAATTTCCTCGGTGTAGTGTGGGGCAAATGCAGAGGGTAGCAAGGCAAATGAGAGTTCAGCTTTCATTTTCTGCACTGTGAGTTGGGGAGAAAGGACCAAACTTCGATGGGGAGGATGACTCTGTGCTGATGACACTGTGATCAGCCCCAGAGGGAGCCAGAGCATCCCAGGTGGGGCCAGATTACTGCTCAGTGCTGCCCCATGACTCCAAGTCTAGATCTAGTGAGCTTTTCCATTTCTAGTATCTAAATTACTCTGAAGTTATCATAGAACTTAGGAATTAGAAACTTCACATACACAAAGGCATCTTCTCTATGCTAGGCATCTACAAACTCTATCCTAGGCACCCAGGATTTCCACCCATTTTCCTTTCTCAGAACTCAAGGTCTCAGAACCTGCCTCCTATTTTTCCTCCTAGAAAGGTCAAAGGGTATCTTGAGGTCAGATTGTAAGATGAAAAGGCACATTAAATCAAATACTTAAGTTTGAACAATGAGCCTTATTTAGTTATGAGAAACTTATCAACACTTCCTTCTCTGCCAAGTTCTTCATAGAATGCATAATTTTTCCCAAATGAAAATGTTGATGAATAATTTGTGGCAAAAAATGAAAGAATAGGTGAATTTAAAAAGGACAAATTATAATTTTCAAAGTTAATATTATTTAAACCACACATTAAAATTAACTTTATTTTGGTTTATAGCTATATTAACTATCACATATAAATTCAGGTAGCCCCTTCTAGAATCAGTATACAGAATGATCAAATCTTCCCTAGATCTCTTACTATGATGACTAATAATTTGTTCTCATGACTTCTTTTCTTTTTTTGTAGAATTTCATATAAATAAACTCATTAAGTATGTAAGTTTTGGAAACTGGCTATTTTGAACCATTCTAGTCTGAGTAGTTCATCATCATTTCTAGCAGTGAAAGAAGAATGTTACAACCCTTGGTTTTACAGGTTTTAATGATCTCTCAGGGAACCACAAACACAGGTGCACCCAGCAGGGAGACTGGGCCAATTGTATGGCAAACAGGCAAGCTAGGCAGCTGGGGGAGCAAGAAAAGGGGTTTCATGAAGTGAGCAGACAACTGGGCCTCCAGCCCCCCATGAATCTTTATACACTTTCTCTGGTCTCTCTCTCTGGTCTCTCTCTCTCCGGCATTCTCTTCCTCCAAGAGTGATGCAACTCTTTTAGCCCCAAGTGTATACAATCATGGAGATGGGGCAACACCACAGGTGGTGGTCATAGGGGCTAATGACAGAAAGGCATGAAAATCCCTGATAATTCATTTAATGTACACTGGATTTTTAAACTCAATATAAAACTTTTGCAAAAATGAATCCATGTTGTTGTATATATTAATTCAATTTTCCTTTATATTGCTGAGTAGTATTCTTTCATATGAATGAATGTTTTGTTTATCTACTCACACATGGAAAGATCGTGGGTGCTTCCTGTAGTGCAAGAAGCCCAATCTGGGTAGGTTCATCATCAGTTCTAGCAGCTAAGAATGTTGGGCCTTTGGAATTATCTTCATAGAATTTTTAATAATAAAGAGAAAAATGGACAGCAAAGAAACAGCTACTTGGGACCCTCTCTCAAGTTTTAATTCTCCCTTGCTCTCCATATTTCTCTTTTTTCCATGCTTTCTTCTCCAGGTTATGCTTTCCTTTCATCCTTGCCTCCTAGACTCAGGTGAGCCTACTTAACACATGTACACGCCCATTGCACCAGGTCTGCACAATCATGGGGAGGGCAATATAGCTGGTGTTGGTCACAGGACGAATGGTGGAAAAAGCCTGGCTAACAACTTTTCCTACACTTCCATCTTGGGTGACTATGAACAGAGCTGCTATAGAAACATTCATGTACAGCCATTAATGAATATTTTTTTGGTTTTCTAAATATCTGGCAGTGGGATTGCTGAATCATGCAGCTAAGTGCACCTTATATATAAATATAAAATAATGTACCTTTTTGCATACTCACTAGTAATGGATGAGTTATGCAATAGTTTTACATTTTTACCAGTACTTGGCACTGTTGGGTACTTTAAAGTTTAGTTGTTCTCATGAGTACATAATGGTGTCTCATTACAGTTTTAATTTGCATTTCTCTTATGGTTAGGAGATGTTGAACATCTTTTCATGCTCTTTTTCACCACTCATGAATCTTTTTTTGGTGAAACACTTGGTCAAACATCTTGCCCATCTTAAAATTGTGCTAGTCTATCACATTTTGGGGGTTCTTTACATTCTGGGTCCAATTTCTTTGTCATATAGGTGATTTACAAGTTTTCTCCCAGCATATAGCTTGACTTTTCTTTCTCTTAACAGCAATTTTCACAGAGCAAAAATTTGGGTATATTTGTTTTTAAAATCTCCATCTTTATTGCCTTTATATTCTACGCTATACCTGAATATAAATCTTAAAGGAGCACCCCCAGAGACTTAGTATAAGTGGCTAACAGAGTGAGTTGCATAATATAAACCATACCTTTAGGAATAGACGCTCTTTATTCTTAATTGCAGGGGGAAGTAATTGGTGACTGGAGGAGCAGTCTCTTTGATTGGAAAATACTGTTGCAAGACAGTGACCAGCATCATAAAAGACTTAAAGAAAAAGTTTTAAGAGCACCTTTTTTGTTCCTGAAATCTGTTCTCAAGAGGCCAAAACATTAATCTTGAAATTGCTGTCATTTACTGAGACTATTTTATAATGCAAAATTAATGTTTGTCAGCAGACTTTTTGGTTGCTCTGGAGACTAAATGTAGGCAAAAAGGGCAATTTGTCAGGTCTTCACAGGCAAGGCTAAGTGGGAGAATTGAAGCAATTATCTGAATAATTCAATAAAACTTCCTCTTTTATTTAATTATTCAAATAAATCCTTATTTTTCTTTCTTTGCTCTGGCCACAGAGGCTTCTTTGTCATCTAATTTACTTATGAAAAGTGACATGCTTTTTATTTATAACTAGTTGAGGCTTAAAGCTTTTTAATGTTTAAGGTTATCAGACCTTTATAATAATTAAAAGAGATTCTAAAATCCACTCTTCACAGCCGTTTTGAAGATGACTGAAAAAGCATGATGTAATCGCATGTTTTCACACAATTTAATTCTATTCCCTAAAGAAACTATTACTTGCTTCTAATTTCCAGCTGCCAACATCTGCAAGTAGACACTAGCAAAAACAATCCAACAGCTGCTAGAAATATATAGTTTACAGCAAAATGTCCAATGTTTTTTAAAATGCTGAATAAAAAAACACTGGTTTTCTTTTCAGTTATCGTCTAACCTTTCTCTTGATTAATTAATCATTCTGTTTTATATTTTCTCAAAGACATCACATTCTTTTAACATTCACCACATTTATTTTTAGTAAAGAGTTAACAGGAGGACAAGGGACATTTAACTGTAAACAAAAGATTGATATAAAACCTGATATCCAGTTGACCTCTGGGGGCCCCTCTCAGACCCTGTGATTGGAATGAAAGGAAGATTTCACCAAGTTTATAAAAAAAATTATCATCCTCATCCCTTGTGGTCTTCACTCTTTTTTAGGAAAGTTACCTATGCTTCTGTCATTTCTTCTACTGCAGGAATTATTTGAAATAAATTGTATGCGTTGAGTTGAGACACATTTGTCAAGGCAGGAGTCTTCCCTAAAATTGAAAATGAAAGCTGTGTCATTTGAACATACAAGTTAAAGCAAGTGCATTATTTTGCCCACAAAGTTGTAGATGAGGCAAATCACAAAAATGTTCTATTATCTGATTTGAGGAATACAAGTTAATGAACAATTCTGTGACAGTCATAGCTAATTCAAGAATTCTTTCTTTTAAAAATTATATAGTTAAATGGAGCTATAAATTTTATTTCTTAGTTCATTAGTTTTCTAAATTTGTCCAACTGCCATTTTTCCAATAGAAAATTGTTATAATGGAAGAAATAATCGAATTCTGTTTGTCTCCCTTAAAGATAACTACACTTTATTTAAGAATTCTCTGAATCCATTTTCTCCAATACTGTTTGCAATTTAAGCAAACTGAGTTATGTGGAGTCAAGGAGAGATGATAGCAGGATATATAAGATAATAAATTGTTCAAACATAAATCTCAACTCCTCCCCCCAACAAACACACAGATGTGCATACACACTTGACCTGAGATATCAGTTTGTCAAGGGTAAAGTAGTCCTAGTTTTTTAAGTATGTGAGAAGTAAAACAGCATAATAATAAAAATTTCTATTTCTCATATAACAAGTATTTCTCACATCAACTTTATGAACTTAAAACATCGCTTGGCTTAATATTTGCAAACTCTAAAGTAAAGATTACAATAGATACAGATATACATAAAATTAAAAAATGTCTGCAAACCAAAAAAAAAAAAACTCAAGTTATATATAAGTACTGTATCTAGTTGATGCATTTCTCATGGAAATATGGACTAACAGAGATAAACAAGAGAGGAATTTTAGAATGAAGACTGCAGCTTGATTGGGGTTGCAGATATCAATATCAACATCAACTCATGTTGACTTTAGTATAGGTATAGCTTAATACATAAACAATAGAAGATGCCCAGTTAGTGTAAGTACATAAATTGCCTATCTCTGTCCTCTGAAGATTCAGAAACAGTGATGTCCCAGTAGTAATAAACATACCCCATATATAGATCTTAGTTGCTAAACATCATTTGTCAAAAAAAGAACATGACTCCTTGGAGAAATACCTGATTATAAATTTGGGATAGGGGAAAAAATTGGGCCTTGATAACATTACCCATAAGAAAGTGAGGAAGTGCTCAAAAGGCAAATGCACAGGGACATGAGAATCACCCTGAAAGAGTTCCCAAAAATCAGAATGTAATCCAAAATATATACTTGAAATCATACTGACGAAAATAAGTGACCGAATAAAGAAATGAATGAAAAATATTGTTTCTTACAGAAATTTTTCAAATAATATTATTTCCCAAAACAAGCAATGAGTTTAATTCTCACAATTCCCTGGAACACACTATACTTTATGATTCATTTCCAAAGAACAAAGTAGGAAACAGAAAAGGTGATAGATTGACTGTGGACAGTCCAGGCAAATGTTACCTCAACCAAGTGTTAAAGTCAATATCACAGTAGCACCACCTGGATATTGTGTATCCCCTGATAGGCTGTGATACACCTCTGTTGCTTCCTTTCAGAAAACTTCTAAATCTGGTGTGAACGTTAGTATTATGTGTTAACTTGACTACATTATAATACAGATTTATTTAATCAGGCACCAATCTAGGTGTTGCTGTGAAGGTACTTTGTCAGTGTGATTAACCTCTAGCATCAGTTGACTTTAAGCAAAGGAGACTATACTTAGTTTTCTAGGTGGGCCTGCTCTGGTTCAATCTGTTGAAACACTTTAAGAGAATAATTGAGATTTCTCTGAAGAAGAAGTCATTCTGGAGTTCAGTGTCAACTACTGTTTGACAGTGTCTACTTTATCCCACCAAATGACCTGCACAACAGATTTGTGTAAGTGCTCAGAACTTCGTTGACAGCAGAATATATGATTGGAGAGGGCAGATCATGTAAAGTTTGGGATCTATTTTGAAAGTAGGATCAATAGAGTGGTTAATCAATTAAGCTTGGAAGAAATGAAAGTCACTAATGGATTAGAAGTAACTGAAGGAAAGAGGAAAATCAAGAACTATATGGAGTCTCAAAAAAAGTTGAGTAATATCACTTGACATGAAGATGAAGTCCAGAGTTTGAGGGGAAAACATCAATAATTTTATTTTATGTTAGATTTGCCTATGAGATAACCAAAGGCAATATTGGATAGTCATTTTGATAAGTGGATCTAGAATTCCAACAATGTATGTGTGTGTGTATGTGTATATTAAGATATACATTTCAGGGTTACAGTGTATAAATGTTTAATGGTGTAGACATAAGTAAAATGAGGTCAAGACAGGAGTCCTTAAACATTATAGCATTTGGATGTGAAAGTAATGTAAATACAGGAAAGATTATTATGAAAGAATGTCAGTGAAGTAGTTGAAAAATCAAAGGAAGAAAGGGTTTCAAGAAATAGTGTCAACTAATCTTTGACAAAGGAGGGAAAATCTTCCATTGGAACAAAGATAACCTCTTCAAAAAATTATGCTGAGAAAATTGGACTAAGACCTGCAGAAAAATGGACCAAGACAACATCCTCACACCATGTACAAAAACCAACTCAAAATGGATAAAAGAGTTAGATACATAGAGGAAAACTTGGGCGAAACTATACTTGAGTTATAATTCGGAAATCCCTTTCTGGAAACATCTGCAGATGGCAAAAAAAAAAAAATAAATAAATAAAAAGAAGGAAAACACAAACAGATGGGACTACATTAAACTAAAAAGCTAAAAGAAGCCCAACTGAATGGGAAAAAATTTTTGCCCTCCACAAGAGTTTATGATAACGAAGACCCACAAGGAACTTACACAACTAAACAAAAACAAAACAAGAAGCCCAATCAAAAAATGGGGAGAAGAACTAAAAAGACATTTCTCCAAAGAGGAAATACAAATGGACAACAGGAATATAAAAATTGCTCAATGTCACTAGCTACCAGGGAAATGCAAATCAGAACCACAATGAGATACCACCTTATACCAGTAAGAATGACCAACATAAAAAAAAAAAAACAGACAACAACAAATGCTGGCATAGACGTGGAGAGAAAGGAACACGATTACACTGCTGGTGGGAAAGTAAACTGGTCCAGCCACTATGGAAGGCAGTATGGAGGACCTTCAAACGAATGACAATGGAACTACCATTTGACCCAGCAATCACTCTTCTGGGAATCTACCCAAAGAAGACCTCAATGTGGGTACAAAGGGACAGTTGTGCTTGGATGTTTATTACAGCACTATAATTGCAAGGGCATGGAAACAACCCAAATGTCCCAAAACAGAAGAATGGATGAAAAAGATGTGGTATATATACACAATGGAATAGTACCCATCAATTAAAAATGACAAATTTGACAAATTTATGGTAACATGGATGTCCATAGAAGAAATCATATTAGCAGAAATGAGTCTGAAAGAAAAAGACGGAAACCAAATAATTTCACTAATATATGGACAACCAAAGGAAAGTACACAACAGGGGGCAGGGGACCAGCTGGAGTGGTCAGGGAGTGGAGGTGATGAGTTACCCCTGGGCATTAAAATGATGTGAAATATAAATAAGTAAATAAGTAAATAAATAAATAAAAAGTAGTGTACACTCATTTGAGCTGAGTGGAGATCTTAAGGAAGGTCAGTACCACATACCAGAAGCTGGGAAGGATATCTAGCAACATCCTCACTTTTAACTTCTGGTAAACATGGAATGGTAAAGCTGGTAAAAACTTCTAGTTAAGAACGGTGATAAAGGTAGGAATAAAGGGAAAGTAACAATGAGATGACGAAAGAGAGGGAAAGGGAAGGAGGGACAGAAGTGGGGGGGGAGAGAAAGATAGAAACATAAACAGAAAGCGAGAGATTGTGAGAGAGAGAGAGAGGAAAAACAGGAATCTAGAGCCTGTGTCATGCTACTAGGTGTGATCTGTAAGAATCACACCAGTAACATAACTTTGCAAACTAGCTAGTGTAGGATTAAATATATGCTCTAGAAGACTATTGAAAACCCTCTGAAAAGTGCTGAAGACATATCCACTATGAAATAGGAAGAGATTCCATAAGGAGAGATCATTCTGGGATGAGTAAACATGAAAATGGAGGCAACATGATAAGATTAAGTTTATATTTAAATTTACTTTAAAAGCACTAATGAATAGAATTGATGCTGCAGAAACTAGATGTGAAATAATAATTAAATTTTTCAGAATGCTGCAAATATGAATGAAAAACAATGAGAACATAACAGTTTACTCTAAAAAGGGGACATTCCATATTCCCTGCCCCACCTAATGAAGGGGAGAGCTGAGTGACAAGAGGAAGATAAGAAAGAACTTGGGGGAAAGACTTGGAAAGAAGATCTGGAGGAAGCATGTGGAACAGAGAGACATTAGCAGAAGACTTGCTTGCTTCTCAGCCTTGGATTTGCACCAAGGACTTGGGGGACACGGAAGGAGATACATTGAGTCAGACTTGTAGAAAGAAACACATGGAAGTGATGTGGGTGCCAGAACTGTGGGGAGGCTAACAACCACAGCTATTACATTGACTTGTACATTGATTTTGCTCCTATCCTTTCAGACTTGCCTGGCCCCTTCTGCACCTTTCCCAGGGCTCCCTACAAGAAGGTGCATTAGACTTGTGGCAAGCTTTTGGTTGCCAGTGGCCACACTTTCAGCCAATCCTGTTTAACTGGACATTTACCCATGAGGGATGGGAAACTTTGGGTGCTTCCTTTGTCTTCTCTCCATGTACCCTATTCTACTAAAGTTCTTTCACATTAATAGTATTCTTCTTGTTAGTATAGAGGAATTTATTTAGAGGGTACATATTTGGGGGTCTCAGTTTGTCCCCCAGTTAACATGTTAAGAAGGGACTATAATCTGAAGACACAGAAGGAAAATCAACATGAATGATCATCCATTACAAAGGAAAACACCAAACAAGTTTGGGGAGAGGTTGGGAAGCCCTACCCACATGAGAAATGTTTTCTTGAACAAATATGTGTGCGTGTGTGCATATATTAAAATTTTTGAAACTCATATTGGTGGTGGCTTATTATTTCCAGAAACTCATGTTCAGGAACATAAATGTTGTAAATAACTTTATTAATCACTTCAGTATGTCTTAGAAGACCCACCAACTATTCAATGGAAACTATTGAAGGGAAGTTTACCATTCAAGATGCTTTTTTCAATATGCTTTTTTATTTATTAAGAAATCTGGGGGTTTTGGACACTCTTATTTAATGATAATAAGTTGTTATATTTATGGCATTATAATGGCATTGTGGTAGTATCACCCCCTCCAAGTTACTTTTAATCCCTCTTCTCAAAAATTCTTTCCATCTGTATCTACCAATGCTACATATTATGCCATGATCCTTACTCTGGCCTCATCCTTATCTTTTCCCTCTCCACAGTGAAAGACATGCCTTAAACCAGACTTCAACTTCACATAAATATCTTAGCTATACTCTCTCCCCACAGAGATGTTGTGAACACTGTGGAGGTGGTAGGCTTTCTTATGATAGTAAACAGTAAGCTCTTATTAAGAGGATCATTTGGTGATATTTTAGGCAGTCAGCATTCAAAGGGATTAGAAAACCTCACTCTATTCCAGGAAAAAAAAATCAATGAAAATATTCCCCACCTGATCACAGAATACAAAATATTGAACTGCACAGATAAAAATACTTTGTAATTATTTAAGTAGACAAACATAATTTGCCTTCAAAGAAAGAAAATTGAGTTTGGTCTTGGGTTTTCTGATGCAAAATGAATATAAAAACATATCGAGGAAATAATAAAATTTTGTGACCTAAGAATATTTCATCTAATAAAACAGTATTGTAGGCAACAGAAAGATAATTCCAGGTTTTATTAGAAGGAGAAAATATATTATCTGTCCACATTCTTGAAAAGTTATTTAGTGGAATACTTCAAAAGAATGAGAAATGAAACACAAAAAAGCTAAAGAAAAAGACTTTCACTAAAGCCAGTTAAAGAAACATTAAAAAATATTTTTATGAAACCATTCAACATTTAAAATTGATTCTAGAAAGAAGAGATATATCATGTGAAATCAATAAATAGTAATTTAATGTAATAAAGATAAATTTTTATAAAAAATACCAGGTTAAATTAATGAGGGCTAGAAAAATATGCAATAAAGAGTAAAAATTACTTATATAGCTAAAACCTAAAATAAAATTTTTACTTGAAATTGACATTAATAGAAATACATATTTTAAAGTTTTGTGAGAGGAAGTAACATTAGAATGAAAAGAATGAAAAAGTTCTACTTCATTGTGATTAGAGCACGATGTGGCGTGACTAGAACTAAACAATACTGAAAATGGGTTTTTAGATATTGTCTTATAAAGGATCAGGCAAGTCATGTTAATGTGCTAGAGTTCTGTGTTCTAATTTTTGTTTAAGGAAATTTGCAATAAGAATAGAGGCAGCATGACTTGTTAAAATATCTTTGAAGTCATCCAGTTGAGAATTGATGATGTTCTGTCCTAGGACTCTGACAAAAGTGATAGTAAAGAATGGAGGGCTTTAACGATATTAGAAGATTGAGATGGCATGCTTGCTAACTAACTGCATGAAAGGTTCTGGCAACTGGGATTCAGGTTTCCTCATTTGTTGTTAGTGGCTAACAGGTTCCATCACTGAGACTGGATGTTTGTGGAGCATGCAAAATAAAATCTGAGCTCAAGATACAGATGTGAGAACCCCCAAATTCTTGTTATAGAATCCCTGTTAGATTTTGGAAATGCCAAAATGAGTCATTCAGGCATAGTTCCTGCCCTTACAGATAGTATTGTTTAGTTCAGTTAAGGACTAAAGCTAATCTGGATATGGTAGCTACTTTACTCAGAATTGTCTGAAATGATTAGTAATATAATAAACTTGATTTATGATGCTGATATATCCGCATGATAATGTTTGAATATTTCCTGTTATAACTGAGGCCGTTTCACTGTGACTGTTGCTCAAATAACAGAGCGAGGAGATCAGAGCCTCACAAAACACTCAAAATCCATGGTTAGAGATTTTACAGGAAAATCAGAGCTTTATTATGTTGGAAACCCTAAAGAAGGGACTCTTTCATGTAGGGAAGTTTGCTTAACATTTAAAATGCTACCAAGAAGTCATTAAGATAAAACCTAAAATATATTCTTTAGAATTAGTGACTAGTGAGGGCAAGTTTAGCCATTTTAGGATGGTCGTGAGGAGGCAGAATTGCCAAGAACCATGCAAGAACTAGCAATGTGCCCATGAAATCTGCAAGCAAGAGGATTAAAGAGAGAGACCAGTGATTTGAGTTTGAGGTAGACTATTTTAAAAAAGACAACTGAATATTACATGCTGATTGGAAGGAAATATGAAAATAAAGGAAAGTTTTTAAAAAATCATTCCAAAAGTCTTGTGAGATAAGAATCAGAACACAAGGTCTTAGGCGAGCAATGCATCTAATAAGATTTAATAAGATTCAATAAAGTAGACAGGAAGTAAAAGCATGAATGCAAGTACTTCTAATTAGTGTAGTAAGTTCAAAGGGCACAGACAGGGACCTGTCTCTTTGTCCATTTCTTTATGGATAGTACCTGTTAGTGTACCTGGAACACTGCAAATCTTAATCAATACTTATTTTAATGAATGGATGGTGAAGTAGAGGAAGGTATAACAGTTCATCTTCAACTTCTCTGTAAAATAATAGTTAACATCTACTATAGATAAAAAGGAGCTGGCATTGTCAAGAGGCTGATCAATAGGAAGAAGTGTTAAAACAATCCCAGCAGGGTAAGGAAGAGGGAAACCTTAAGTTTGTAGGGAGATGAGGTCTAGATGAAGGCAGAGATCGTGGAATCACAGTGGCATCTGTTGGAAAGAGGTTGATTTTTTTCCATCAGAATTTCTGGCAAGGTGAAGAAGATAGCCATTAAGTTTCTCTATTCCTTCCAAGGATGACTTTACAGTTAAGACAGGACTCAATATTCTTAACTGCTTCAGGAATTTCCCCACTAAACTAAGAAACTTCCTTCACCCTGAAGTTCTAATTCATAAATGAATATTCTGGTCTTTGACATGCATCACCAAGGAGTGTTCTGCTTCTTGAGAATCACTGACTTATTCCAATGGACCTGAACTCTTGGCAGTGGCTCTGTATTGGGTAATGAACACATGGTTCTGTTATCCCTCTCCCCAGAGACACCATTCACTCCATGACACATTCCCCATAGGAAAAACCCTTCTGAACACCTATTAGAATCCCAAGTGTCTTCTCAATTTCTGTTATTGTCATTAATTGACTTTCAATGCCAGTAAATGACTTTCAATGCAAGTAAATACTGGATCAGCTAAACTTGTGTGTTTTCTTCATTTTTTTAGTGAAATGTGCTTACTACTGGTTGCACCTGTTTTCACCACTCATCCAGAAATATGCATCTGCTCTACAGGATCAATATACAGCTAACTTATGTTGTGTCGGTGAACAAAATAGAGAAAATAATGTCCTTTCTGTGTGACAAAAATATGCCCCTGACCAAAGAAATACCAAGAAAAGTTTGGAAGAGTAGATGGTACCTTTTCAGTGAGAGAGATGTGCCTTGTCTTTTGGGAAGGGGAAGATTCACACCATGTCACCCAGATTTGGAGGATAATGTTGAGAGGTCAGTCCCCCTCACTGCTCTTGCCTTTATGCGGAGTGGAGATGCTCAGGGCTCATGAATACTGGCTCACATAAAATTTTACATACATGGAAAGGTAATGAGGTAACACTTCTAATGTATCAACAGAGGAGTTTGGTTTAATGTATAAATTCAGGCTATTATTTAAACACAAAGGTGAGGACTGAGTGTCTCCATTCTATATTCTTTATCAAAAAAGTGACAGTGGCAATATGACAGTGATCTTAGTGCCATTCATTGCTTCTGTGTTACCCTTGTTTAAGCTACCAAACTGAATGTTTTTGTTTATAAATGTGAGAGGAGACAGAAAAGCCAAAATATTGCACAACTGAAAAAGCCCATTGTTCTGAATAATAAAACTGCCAGGGAAGGTAAATTGTGCGTCAGTGCATGGATGTATTTAAAGAAGATGGAAGACTTTGTTTCCTCAAACTCTTTGATAGAGACACTAAATCAAACCCCAAATCTGAAGTAGCAGATATTAGATGTCAGATGCATGGGTCACTCATTCATCTCTCCCTTTCCTTCATATAACTCAGCTAGGAACACGGAGAAAGGAGTCAGCTATAATTAAGATGCAAAGACTAAGTCTCAATCCTCCAGGCATCCACAGCAATGCCTGAAGTAGCAGTTTCTGAAGTGTTTGTGCCTGACTGGAGGAAACTGATATGAAGGCGAGAATTCAAAGGGGAGGGAGCAGTGGATAAGGTAAGATGTAATATGATTTTCTTCTCATCAATCTCTTGTTCTTGTCTCCAGGTGCAGACCCATAGCCTTTAGAAGATTATTTTGAAAACTTCATGAAAAATGATTCTATTTCTCAACTTTACTATTTTTGGAAATTGTCTCTATAAAAGAGCAAAATATATACTGTGATGAACCTTCTGATTCTGACATTTTTATTGATTCCAAATTAGTTAAAGTGAAATACTTTAAGGTCCAAATTAAGGTGTTTCTTTTGAAATTATTCTAAAATCCAAATATATATATATAATTGCCAAGCTAAATGATGCACATGCTTATAATGTGACCCCCCCTCCCCTAAATGGACAAAACAAAAAAAAATCCAATTAAAATCCATTTTCTGAATGCCAATGATTGCCCACGTAGAAATAGGTCTTCTCTGCTGGGGAGCTGATAAGAAGCTGACTGGTTTGACAGCACATGTTTGAACAAACATACACATTAAAGTAAAGCTCCTAATGTGATTGGCACTGCACTCAACAACTTTGGATTGATGTCTCAAAATTCTTGAGTGTTTGAACATTTTTTATTATAATGTCCATGCATTCATTCTATATTTGTTTAAGCCTTGTGTTTCATTATAAATATCCAAAATGACGTATTTACAAAATGCCTTTTTAAAACCAGAATTGGAAAAAGAGTTAAAGCAATTCAATCTTTAATAAAACTTAATGAATGCTTTGCTTGCTGGATTATGCAAGGGTCCTGGAGTGAGTCAGACACAATCTTGGTCTCAAGGATTCTACCATCTAATTGGAGGACCAAGAAAAGAATGCAAAATAGTTATAATAAAAGCAGATGAGATGAGTCACTCAGGAGTACAAAGGGAAATGAGTTCAAAGAGGAGAGTGCTTATATCCTTTTGAAACTACACTTTTTTCTGTAAAACTTTGAAATTTAAGATTGACTTGAAAGATGAATAAAATTAATTAAATTAATTAATAAGTAATTAATTAAATTTATTTATTTATTTTTTGAGACTAGGTCTCGCTATTTTTGCCCGTGGAACCTCAGGCTCACGTTGCCCGGGGTACCACAGACTCAAGCAATGCTTAGCCTCAGATTCCCAGGTAGCTGGGATTACAGGCACGCACCACCACGCCCAGCTATTCAACTATTTTTTTGGAACTAGGTCTTGCCACGGGCCCCAGGCGGGACTCAAACTGCGATCCCTAGCCCCGGCCGCTTCATAGGCTAAAGCTTACAGGCACGAGCCACCGTGCCCGGCCTGAATAAAATTTTGACAGGCAAAAACATTCCACATATATAGAACATAAGGAAACACACAGAGAGGAAAGATTTGCCAAGCCAGTGGTTTATTTTGGCCAGAGAATGAGGCTCATGTAAAAGATCATAAGGCATGAAGACCAAAAGTACTTTAATCGTGGACAGTGTAGAATAATTGGAGTGAGGACAAAAATGAATGGTGAGGGGGAGTGGGCAGTGCTTCTTTGAGATTAGAACAGTAATTAATTCAAAAGAAAGGTTAAAAGAGATTTTGTTTTGGTGATAACAGCAGGAAAGCAAAAAAAAAAAAAAGGATAAATGGATTAGTTTGTATAGCGCTACTTACTGAAAACTGTTGGTTACTCATCAGATGTGGTGAAAGGAACCAGGAATGGCTGAGACTGAACCTGGTAACAGGTGTTGACAGACAGTAAAGATTGGCAAGTGAAGGGGAGGAAATGGCTGAAAAAGAAACAAAGTCATGTGGTTTAAGATTTTGTTCATTTGGATTTTGAGTGGGAAGGTGAGGAGTAGAGAAAGTTGCTTTTAAACACATCCTTATGACAAGTTGTTATATTGCAGCTATGCACGTAAGTAAAGGCATCATGTGCTTAGTGAGGAAAGTTTACAGAGAACATGTAGGGCATGACTTAGGAGAGAGGCCGGCAAGAGGAAAAAATAAGCCAATGGGGCTAGCAGATAATTAAAATGTTAAATAGTTCAGAGAAGTTGGGGGGGGGGGGCAGAAAGCTATTTTTGCGGCTTAGGAATCATTGACAACATTGAAGATAACTTTCAGTATTGTTGGTGGGATTCAGAAAGAAAAGTATGAATGAAGAAAGAGCAAAGAAAGTGACAGAGATCTCCATCTGGCAATACCTTCTGAGCCCTGTGACTTCTGAGCCAGGCTGTGTTTAGATGACCAAAATTGTGTTAACAAGTTAAGGGAGCATCAGGATTATCAGTCAAGGACTGTTCATTTTAGCACAAAAAGGCTATCCTAGGACACTCCTCAGCTCTGGAAAAATGGGGATAGTTGATAAATCTACAATTCTCAGTAGTTTTTCTTAAGTAAATTTAAAATATTGTATCACAGCTGAACAGAACTGAGACGATTCTTAATATTATAAATTGAGGTTAATAATATCTATAATAACTAGCACATAAAGTTGTTTGGGCAATCAAAATTATATGAACGAAATATATAATACATTTTAAAACTTAAAATAATATGTAAATGTAGATAAGTGTAAGGCTATCTCTACTAATTTTCATATATATAAAAACACATACTACACATACTTAATTGAAATTTTCACTATTGCTTTTTCTTTTCCTCTGTTCTTTTTTTTTTTTTTTTTTTTTT